>RJWH01005030.1:0-87758 GCA_004363575.1 Solenodon paradoxus | reverse complement strand
TTGGGTTGAAGGGTTAAGTTTCCCGGTAAGAGTACCTGGAAAAAATAAGAAAACACATGGCCTCAAGTCTGTATGCAATCTTCCTTTCTGTCTTTCAAGATCATTGTTTTTGTTGCTTTTTTTCATTTCTTGTTGTATTTTTGTTGTTATGAGAGACTTCGAAGGTCATAAGTCAATTCCTTCTCATGCCATTACAATTGTTCTAGGTTTTCCTTTCCACTGTATTGTAATTAACATCAGTTTGCAGATGGTTTAATGTCTAGATCATATACCTACAATATATTTCTCCTCCAGCCTTGTGCCTACTTTCCCTGAGCATAAACAAAATTGAATTCTGCCCCCTTCCCTCAAAATTAGTCAGATTAGGCTGGACCATCCTTTTTTCTGGGGGAGAAAAACAGTGCAAACCCCCTCGGCCCTCTAAAAGATTTTTTGTCCAAAACCAGTACCCACGGAGTGGGGCTGATAAGATTTCCCCCTGATTAAAGCTTAACATATTTCAGTTTAATGTCAATCTAAATGATTCTCCATTTGACCCATTTTCCTCCATATTATATATTTTAGCAGAAATTGGTTCAAAGTACTCACAATGGCAGTCAAGCTGTCTACATAATGAGGCAGCATTTTCACAAACATGTTCCTCATCCAGATCTAAGTTGTGCTTTAAAACACCAGTAAGTTGGCTTGAAAATTTCTCCCATTATGTAGGTTGCCTTTTTATTTGGTTCTTCTCTACAGAATTATTGCAGTTTGTAGTCACATTTTTGTTTTTGACTTTGCCTTTGGTGTCACATCCAAAAAAATAATTACCATGAAAAATGTCCAGGAGTTTGTTTGCCCCATGTGTTTTCTTCTAGGAGTTTTATAGTTGTAGCTCTTGCATTCATTTTTTAAATCCAGTCTGAGTACATTTTTGTATATTGTGTAAGATAATTGTCCATCTTTTACTTTATTTTACATGTGACTGCCCAGTTTTCCTAACACAATTTCTTGAAGAAACTGTCCTTTCTCCCTTGTGCATTGTTACTGCCTTTCTTGTAAATTAAATGACCTTACATGTGTTGGTTTATTTCTGGAATCTCAATTCTTTTCCATGGAGCTATGTGTCTATTTTTATGCCAATACCATATAGTTTTGATTAATCTAGCTTCACATCTAGTTTTTAATTTTATTAAAGTAACACTATCATAATATTAGCCAGATTTAATCATTGATTCATTATAAATCATCTTTATATAATACATTGCTTTTACCACCAGTCCAGTTCTTCCTTCACCATGTAATTGATCCTTTTAATTAGAAAGTGTAGTTTTGTTCTTCAGATTACTTTGACTATTTAGGACCTTGTGGCTCCATACAAATTTTAGGATTAATCTATTTTTGTGAAAAATTTTGTGAAACATTTTGTTAAGGATTTCATGAATTCTTTATATTGCTTGGATATTATGGGCATTTTTGTCTTCTTCTGTAAGTAGACAGTTTTACTTATTTCTTTTCAATCTGGGTGCCTTTTATTTTTAATTTGTCTAATTTTTCTCAGAAGGATTTCCAGTACAATGTTGAATATCACTTCTGTCTCAATGGTTAATCTACAGTTCATCATTCCTTTGCATGTTTATCTTCTAGGCCTCCCTAGACTGCCAGGGGAAGCTTAAGCTTGGGGGAGGCTTTGTCAGGTTGTTTAATACCTTCCTTTGTAAAACAATAGGAGGCTAACAAGAAATCAAACTTATAGATTAAAAACCATCAAAAGATCAAAAGTAACTAGTTGTCTAGCTTTGACAATGTATGTCTTCTATAATACGTTAATGCTTTTATGTGCTTCTCTAATCTTTCAAAGTAATACAATTAATTTTATTAGAGTTATTTAGTATATCTTAAAATTCAGAAAGCAGATTTACCAAATACTTTATATCAGTAACTCTCAAAATATTCCGGGGACCTCTTCACCCTCCTAATATTAAGTGTTTATATGGACCATATTTACTAATATACTGTACTAGAAATTTTGAGAATTCTTAAAATGGTAACCCACTTAAAAATAACCCATCATGTCTTAATATAAGTGATATATTTTGTTTATATATGTGTGTATATATGTATATATAAAGAGTATTTGTCTCATATATGTATATATATATTTAAATTAAGAGATTTGTCTTATGTTCAAATAATTTTAATGTCTGCTCAAAAGACTGATGAATGATATTGTTTTTGCTTTTTTGTGACATGGGACATTGTGTAAAACTTCTGTATATTTGTAACAGAGTTAATAGAAAGGGTGAATACTTTAGTAATTAGCAAGTTTGACTTTGTGGACAGCTGAAAGGGTGTTAGAAGTCCCATGTCCACAACACCACACTTTCAGCAATGCTACGGATCTTGACTATTTTGGTGATCGTACAGTGTACTTTGGTATCTGTGAGAAAACCCTGACTAGGGATGATAAAAGTTAACTTTTCCCAAATGGAAAATATGACAAATTTGAATATCCCTAATTATCCTTAGAAGATCTACTCTTCATCTTTCCCCCACGTTATTCTTTGATCTAGAAATAAGTTGCATTAATGACATCACAAGGACTCCCTTACACTCTGTCAATTGGGTTCAGTCAATGGGAGTCACCAGGAAAAGATAGAATGGAAATAGTATGAGGTTTCGGGATTTATTTCCCAGTCTCCTTCCCTATTGGGACTTGTATTAGTAGCAACCGCTCAACTACAGAAGACCACAGGCCTTTAAGGAGTCCAGCTCCTACTTTCTGCTTTCTGATAGTTCTTCTGCCAGTTGCTGTTCAGGTCTGTAGGTAATAGTGACTTCTTGTTCTCTAGCCCCATAGTGTTTTGCTTGATCAAGTTGATTGCCTTTGATTCTCTTCCTTTTCCTGTTTTGGTATTATCTGTTTCTTGTGTAGACCCTGATAATATAACCAATAACTAAGATGTTAAATAGTAGCACATTTTTATTTGAATTTTGGGACCTGGATATAAATATCTTTAGAATAATGAAAAAAGAATTTTTTTCTTTTCCAATGTAGATTTTTATGTTGACTAATCATGATCATCTATAATCTTAGTATGTATTTATATATATACTTTTTTTTTAAATTACGTTATTAATATTTCATGCCTATAATAGTCAGAAATTTACTCAGATACATGGGAGTTAGAGACAAATCAGTCCTTCAAGTTTGCTACAATGAACTTATTATATGCCTCTCAGAGCTCTAGCTCCACTTTCAGACTTAAAACCTCATTGTCCCAACTGCTGGGTGTATAGACAACTGCCATCTTCAGTTGAGACTCTGGAGTATATTTTAAGTTAAAAAGAACAATCTTATCTAACACAGCTACTTCCTAAGAAGCAATCTCCATTCAAAGACTATTGCTGGAGTTGTAAACATGAATACTCATGCAACATGAATATCTTTCCCTCAATTCAGGCAACTCTAAATGGTCAGACTGGTTCTAGAACTCTGTTCCATTGACTGAGACTTTTGTTGCAACTGTGTGGCAATTGAGCTCTTTATAACATGTCTCCTTTCAGTTCCTCACAGGTGTGAGGGCAACTCTTAATATGTTTCTTGTATACAAGTCTGTCTCAGTGTTCAATTACCAGGGAATTCAACCCATGATCCTGCCCTCAAGAAACTTACTACCTAGTTAGAAAATCCTCTTTTCCCTCTAAGAAAAAAATGAACAGTGATGTTCTGATAAGTGTACAAACGTTATTTAGTGTTTCTGAACTCTATTGTAATTCATTTAAAATCTGTAGGAAGGCCTAATTGTACATATAATGTGCAGAGAAATTGAGATATGATGGTAAATAATAGTTCCTATAGTCAGTTTAAAGTAGACAGATACACTTCTTCGGAAGGGCAATGCGTGTGACTGCATGCATCATGTCCCATTAATTTAGACTGCATGGATGCTGCACCCTCATGTCTTTTCTGTCAATATCCCAGGGATCCTAAGAAAATACCTGCAGGGTAGGTTCCTTCTAACATGTTCTTTTGTTGCTCAGCCTTCACTAGTTGGTTCTACAGGGCCACAACCAATTCTAATGATCGTGAAGACAACATGCAATAAACCAGTAGACAAGGCTCTATGTCAGTGGAGAAGAATGATAATCGAAAACACATGAAATAACAATAGAAAGACTAAGTCTTCAATAGTACATAATATTAAAGTTGTCAAGAAGTGGTTTTTGATGGTGGGGGGGGCACTAAATATAGGTGGAGAGACCAAAGAACTCCTATGTATAAGGAGGTATGATGAGATCAGGTTTCTTACATTATGGAATGCCCTGAAAATGATCTTAAATTTTGATGTGGATAAAAGGAAAAGACAATTAGTACATGCATCCTTAAGGTTGGGATCAGTGCCTAGGTAGTTTCAAAAATGTGGTTCACAAAACATATGTGTTCTATGGAGTCCTCTCATTGACCATCCCAGCAATGTTAATATTTATGAAGTCCTTTTTATCTAGGGTTAAAATAATGTACACATGGAACCAATAATATTCCATAGCAAAGCACACCCAAGAACTTTATAAAAAGGTAAAATAAATTATTTAAAAGGTATAGGAATTAAAAGCTTCTTATACAATTTAAACTTTAATTTTTAAAAACATGAACTGTAGATGTCAAGTAATATTTTCATTGTTGCCTCTAGGTATATTCCTAAGAATTGCAAAGCAATTCTTTGTTTCAAAAGTCTGTGGCAGTAGACAAGATTGATTTTGAATTGAATAATTCATCAACTAAACTTTCCAACAACCATTAGCAGTAATTCTGATAAGAATGCATACAGAGAATTTGTTCAAACTTTGCTCCTAATTTTAGCATTGAAGTTGAACTGTTCCTGATTCAAATTTCATGTGTTTTTTAGGAGATTCAGAATCATTAAAAAATAAGGATTCATACACTTGAAGATACCCAATATTTCCTTACCACATGAACAATACATTGATTAAAAATATTTGGTACTGCATATTTAACTTTATTTAGATGCTTTTTATAAAAGTATACCTTGAATCTCAAATTTTCATGTCTAATTTTTAGACTAGAAAAAATCAAATATGTGCTGATTCCTTGTAATTTTATTACTACCTGCCTATGTATAGTCTCAATCTGCACAGTATTCATGAGAAGCACAGAAATAAATGTTAATTTCCTCATTTTTGTATGAGAGTACTAAGACCCAAAGTGTTTAAATGATTATTCTGACATGAATAATTTAGTGTTAAGTGTGTATATCATGCAGATTACCAAATCCAGTTCAATTTTCTTATCTAAAATCAATATATTATATAATTCATATTATAAGTGCTTCAAAATACATCGAGGCATTTTATAATAGAAGCTACATGCAAACAAAACTGGATAGAGCAGAAAAAACAGAGATAAATATACAACGAAATCATAAATATACATGAAATTATGCTTATCTTCCCCAAGCAAAGTTAAGAGTTGTATAATTTGTATCATTTGACAGAAAAATATTACACTGTGGTAATTATGTAATCACCGTGCTAAAAACTCCCCCAATGGTTTCCATTACACTTATAGATAATTCAAACTTCAAATCATAGTCTACAAGGTGCAACATAATGTGCCATCCATTTTTCTCTGTCCTTATGAACTACTCCATTCCCTGTACATTAACTGTACTCTGATCTTTTGCTTCAACATGCTACACTAATTCCCCCCTCCAATCCATTGGAACTATTAATCCAGATGTTCACATGAATAGCTCCTTTTTATATGCAGGGCCCAGGTTAAAAGTCTGTTTCTCATCAGTCAGATCTCTAAGATCATACTTGATGATCCTATCTAAATTAGCCATTCCCAGCTATAGCCTGTTTAATTAGTTTGCGCTATTTTATTCATATACTTAGCCTTCTCTGAAATGTTCGTGTTTATCCAAACTTTTATTTACCCCTCTTCTTCCCGTCCAACTAGAATAAAAATTCCACAGGAGTCACAAACGCAAATTTTTTTTAAATGCTTGCTTCTCCAGCACCAATGACAAGGCCAATTAGACATTTAATTATAAATGAACAAATGTAAAGTCATTGAGAGAGGTGAAGTTGTCTTAAACTTAATCCTATAACCTCATGAATGCTTAGACTATGGAAGCATGATACAAGGTGACTTTAGCATCTGTTTTCTAGAATATGCAGCAGTCTTCAGTGAGATGGGGTAGAATAAACAGAGTCCATAGCAACATTTGAGTAAAACTAATATGTAACAGAAATCCAACAAACTAAGACCCTTCAAAGGAAAATAACATGAGATTTCCAGAAGTTAAAACCAGTAAGTTTACTGTTACAAAATAAAAGACACAAAGATTTTTAAAAGCTGGTCATGAATTGTGCGAATACCTGAGAAATGCTTATTGAATTTTTCAACAGATGCTAGTGGTAACCCTGGCAAAAGCAAATTCAGTGCAGTGACAGTGATGATGAGGAAAGTCATATTGCAGTGTATTAATGAGAAGATATAACATGAAAATTTCAACAAAAATTAGCATGGTTTTATGCTAGGTATTTTGAATTTAGAATATGTCTACTTAATCTGATATGGCCACTCAGAATCTCAATTTGGTTCTACTCAAGTATACATAAAATCCAATCATGCTTTTAAATATTTGAATACTTACATTTTGTATACCTTGAATCTTGTATTTCTGTAGGCTTAGTATTTATATATTCCCCAACCATTCCCACCTATTTTCAGATTCTGTCCTGGTATCCTCTTGTGCTTTAACCACTCTACTTTGTCAAAATCATCTTACAATGTGACATCTAGAAATATTTAAGGACATTACTCACCTTTCCAAATACTCATAATTTCTTATTTCTCCATTCATTCTGACTTTAGGACCTTTGACACTGACTTTAGCAAATATTCTTAGGCACCATCTCCCTTTTCCTCCATTTTTCACCAGGCACAGTCTGCCAGGAATCAGTAAGCTTCTTTATTAAAGAGCCAGAGAATAAGTATGTTCGACTGTCAGACCAAATGGTCAGTGTTGCAACTATTCATTATGTTCTGAACACAACAGACAATAGACAATATCTATGCAATAGATAATAAACTAATGAATGACTGTCACTGTGTTCTAGTAACTGTTTATTGGAAAGAAATAATCAACAGGGTGAATTTGACCCATGAACTATAGTTTGCCAATCTTTGTTCTCGACAAATAAAATGACTTGACATATCCTGGGTATACCTACCTTATTTCTGTAACTTTTCTCATGCTCTCTACCACCCCATCACCATTAGTTCTGATGTAACCCACACTCCAAAATAAATTGATTGACATGAGAAGAAAGATTTTTCCTTCTTACATATGTCTGGTTTAGGTTGACTACAATAGTTCACAGCTCTCTCCTTCAAGTACCATTTGGTATCTGGGCTTCCTACTGCTAAAGGTAGGACATAATTTCCAACTAAGTGTAACATTCAGACTAGCATACTCTTTTGATGATTACTTCCACTAGAGCAATGAGTCTATATACCTTTTTTTTAGCTTGAAAACTAATGAAATTAATTTTGCCAAATGTTTTGACCCTACACTACATTGGGATCTACTTGCCCAACCTTTTAAATCTTTTCCTATCCATGAAACAAAAAACTCATACTTGAGATTTTTGTTACAATAGGTTTTCTCTTCTGATAAGAATGTCTACATTAGAGGAGTATAGTGTTCATTAATAAATCAACATGTGTTAAAAGAATTAATATAGCAAAGTTTCATTTCTCATGGATTTAAGTGTCTAGGGTAGTTTTTGGTTGTTTGAAGAGTCTCTGTTCCACAGTTATTCAGGGACATAAACTGATGGCCAGTCTGCCTTATGCAGCATGTGCCTTCAAAGTACAACTGAATGGTTTTCTCATAAGAGTTTTCTGGAAGAAGGAAAGACCATGCAGGAGTTCATATCAAATCCTCATGGTCCAAGCCATCATTTTCTCTCCTGTGACAAGGGCAATGATTTCATCATCTGCTCATACCTAACTGAGGCTGAGAAATGTAGTGTAGCTACATGCCTAGGAAGAAAATTTAAATGAATGATAGTAAACTATCATTCATTTATATACACTACCATTTGTCAAGAGTCTGCAGTCCTTCATGATTTCCTCTTAGTCGCCTACACTTTGAGATTCCAGTCTTATTTATATACTTTTCATAGCTTACAAGTTTCTCTACTTAAAGTGCAGATATTGGTGGGATCAGATTTGATGACTATTAAAAGTAGGAACTCTGGAATTCTGCCTTCTGCGTGTAGCACAGAAATCTGAAAATATAACCTGTGGCCTCATGGCAAGGCACAGCCGAAGGGCAGATTTGACTTAGTGGGTATTAACTCCTCTTTGGATTACTTACTCTCAGCATAGGACATTGTAATAAATGGAGACTTAATGAATATAGTTGAAACCATACTTACTCATTTCCCATTTCTACTGGATCTTACTTAAATCTTATTTTACTTCCAACCTACAGTACAATTTTCTTTGGGTAACAATCTTAATTCTTAGTAATTCTTGCTTCCCTTGAGAAACCTCAATGCAGAGAGGAAACCCATTCTAATGACTAAATTAAGTGTGAATCTAGAATCATAAATGAACAATCAATAGACCAAAAAAAAATGATCTCTTCAGAGAATTTTGAAACACAGTCTGGGTTATCCTCACAGGCAAGTCATGTCAGTGCCAGAATGTCAAAAGATTCACAGTGTTCTGTTGCTGAAGTTTCAGATCCACCATGATTCCAGCCCTTTCTGAGTCTTGGCTATTCAAGTCTTTCCTCAAAACTGTTGACACAACAGTATCTTTTCAGTTTGCTTGACATCTTGCTAAAACACTAAAATTAGTATCTTCTGCTTGCTGCTAAAGAAGTTTACTTCCCTATCATTAGATTTTTGCTTTGCTTGGGTAGAAGGAAGTACAGTAGTACTTGAGTCATTATTTTTTCTTTTAAGCACATATTGACATCATACCCATGCCACAAGCTATTGACATAGTAATGTGATCTTGCTTTTTGTGCTAAATAAAGCTAGGCTGACCGTATTTCTTTGAGGTAAAATCGGGACCTAGAGATGACAAAAATGGGATGGGGTTATATGCTGGTGACTCAGGGGAGGAGAGGGGGCAGAACAATTCAAGCAGGAGGAGAGCGGCCAGGCCAGCAACAAGTAAATACTGTGTGATATGGATCCGCAGTCCCATAGTAATGCTGTGTGGTCTATCAGGACTTCATACAAGTGGCCAGGGCTGTTGCAAGGAATTTTGGCTCTTTATTTAAAAATCAAATTTGACTCCCCTATAAGCCCCACTTTAAATGTCCTGCCTCAAACACATGCTGCTTTAACCATTCCAGTGCCGGAAATGCACAATAAACTCCACAGTAACAACCCCCAGAGTACTTACTTGCAGCTTGACCTCATGAGGTGTTCTGTTCCCATTGAAGAAACAGGCACCATTGATTGGGGGTAGGAAATCCTCTTCCCATGCAGCTCCTGTTTCTTCAGAGAAGACAAGAAGAGCAGTAGCCTCAGTGGCCCCATCAAGGGCCCTCTTTACATGAGGCAAAAGGGCAGCTGCTCAGGGCCCCCTCAACAGACTTAACACAAGGAAATGCAATTGCCCCTTTGCTCTACATTAAAGATGGGTCTGGTTTATCAACAATGAGATTGAATTGACATTTATATTAAAAGCACGGGATGGTTGAGAAATATGAAAAATACATTTTAAATGGTACATATGGTCAACCTAAATGAAGAGGTCTTTATTGTAACTTTTTCGTATCTAATACTTTTGTAGCTAAATTATAGAATTCAAAGATTTTTATTAAATGTTGTTGTTTTTTAATTTCCTTCATTATTCTAAACTATTAAGGTAGTTTTAAATCCCAGTAGATCTAGAGTGTAGTAGAGAATTCAAGCCCCTAGGAAATAGCACCATCTCCTCTTCTACCTGAAACAGTATCAATACAACATTTCTTAAGTCCTTTGCAAAATGTGTGTGAATATGAAGAGTGTCACTTATAGGTGTGACCTTAACCCCGTTTTGTAATCCTCTAAATTCTTCCTTTTTCTTCTGCCAATATACGCAATCTACTGAATGATTCCAAAGTGTACTCTGTTCCCCGCCAACGTAGAACAATGGGACAAATAGATCCAAAAAACCTAGGTCCTTGAAAGACTGCATGAAACTTATCACTGGTCTGCAAAGTGTGAAGAAAAAGTAAACTTTTGTGTATGAAATTCATGAAAATTAAGGGATTGTTTTATGACAGCTGTCAAATAACTAATCTGAACTTAAGCAAGGAAAAGCTGTATTTGAAGAGACTATTGCGATAGGGAGGACATGCTGAACTCATGATCTGCAAGTATCTCTAAATAAAACAGTAAAAGTATTTTTAAAAAATAGTAAGAGGACTAGGAGAAACTTTTATGGAGGAAAGAGGCAGGTAGTGGGGGTAAGATGATGAAAAAAATCTGAGAACTTCAAAATAACAATGTTTCAGCAGTTAGGCAATTCATGACATAAGACATAAGTGAAGATGTCTGCAAACCTGAATTCAGGAACCTGTGTAGAGGAGGAAAACCTGACTAAAGTTTGCTAAGGTTAAGCCAGTCATTAGATAATGGGAAGTTGTGAATAGTCGGTCATAGTTTATCCCGAATAATGTGATCTCATTTTATCAATGCAATGAAATCTATCAAAATGCAATTAAATGGACACTTGTTAAGCTAACAATAATAAGAGGGCAGAAAGAACATTAGCAAGCGATCAAAAGGAGCAAATGTAGCAGCAGGCTTTAAACTTAAAAAAAATTTGTGAAAGACTCTAAGAGAATGAATTCTTCCATCTCCTATTTCAGAATTCGCCTCTTCATTGTGAAGCTAACAGGCAAAAGAACAGGGTAACATAGCACATTCACAAAAGAGACAAGAGACACAAACAAAAGGTAGGACCCAAGTTTTCCTGAGCTGGTAACTGAATATCTTCTACCCATACTAATTGTAAAACATCCTCCCAAACCCTACCATACTTTTTCCTCTTGAGCAGACCAAGGTAAAGCATTTCTTGCCCTACCCCTAGAAGCTCGGAACCAAGAAACTAAAGAGTAGTGTCTGCACAGTAACTTCAGACTCTGTTTAACCAAGACTTTTGCTCCACTTAATCAGATTGCTATTGATCTGAATACAACCTTCTTAGATCACTTTTGGAGTTCCTAAAATGCAAACATTATTCCATATCTTCTAGTTTTTATTGTCTTCATGAATCTTGCTGACCAAAATTGAGTCCTTACTGTGGGGTTCGGGTCTCTCAAAGAATCCACGACAGAGTTAGGCGAGTGAGCAAGCAGAGATTTAATCAGAGGGTAAAGGGATGAAGCCGACCAAGGAAAGAGGAAGGAGAGAGGGGGTCGGTAGACCAGGCTTCAATTCCTGATTGGACAAGGTGCCATTGTCCTTTGAAGTTATTGGTGGTCTTCTTCAACTGATGTCATTCTTTTGTTTCTTGGTAAAGCGTCTGTCCTGATCACGTACTACATGTCCCACATTGTCAAATTCATCCATCGGCCTTCCTTATCGATCTGGATGCCTTTCACAACTGGGTGCTGGCACCAGAGGCAATTCACTGTCCTGATGGATGAACTTTAACCCCTGGTCTAAGGCTGCTCTCGTGGGGCTTCTGACACTTTCTAAGTTATGTTCTTCATGTAATTCCATTAATTTAGAACATATTTTTTGTATCATGAACGCAAAAAGATTTTCAAATATACAAATATTTTAGTATACCTTCCTGTTTATCTTATGTAACATAATACCCAACAAAGTATAGTATTTTACATAAGAAAATTTCTTGTTTCAGCACAGTGTTTCTCTTCAGGTATATATGACCCACAAGTTTTCTACCAATTATATATGTTTTTCAAAATTTATTTCATTTCAAAGAGATTTGTTTCATTATTTTCCTTTTTTTAAATTTTTGCCTCTTGGGCACTCATTCTTTTATGTAAAAGATAATTAGGCAAAAAGGTATATTACGTTTCGAGACTGCAAAATATTAGAGATGACTTAGATACTTTTTGATAAAGCCACTTGTTCATTTACTGACTTCTACTTTAACTTTACTAAATTCTTTATCTTGGTATGAGCACTTTGTCCATTTTCGTCCCTTTTTAAGATATGAACATCATTTTTCACTTTAAGAATTAAGCTGCATTGTTTCACCAACTCTTATGTGCCATCAGAAGTGACATTGAACATTTTGAAATTGGAGGTGCCCTAAAAGGTACTGGTCCAGAGTGCGCCCTGGTGAAGTAAGGTTTAGACACAGTGCATATACATCCCAAGGTCCTGGGTTCATTTCTTAGGACTGTCAGGAACAAGCAAGTTGAGCAACTAAATAAAATATATGTTAGTCTTCCTCTCTTCCTGCCTCACTGTCTCTGCTCAACTTCATTCCTGTCTGCACCTTTCCTTTAAAAACGAGAAAAAAAGGATACTGATCAAGATACTCTTCCCTGTCAATATAACATCAACAAATCATTGACTGTCAAAAGACAGATTTCAATCATCACTGACTTCCTCCATTCAAAGTCAGATAAAAATTCCAAAGAATTAAAAGATTAAAGATACCTAGTATTTCACTCTATTTCTTTGGAGTGTTTTATGAAATATTTTAATAGTGCCACTAAATGATTCCTTTGTCTCAGTCAAGATGATATCTGAACCTACAATTTTAGAATTTGATGTGTGCATATATCACCTAAATTTTACCTAGCTCCACACAACTGTTAGAATGTCAAAATTAATAATAATAATCACTAGGTAAATAGTTTTATTTATAACTTCAGACCAGAAACTACAAATAAAATTATTCCTATAATTCAGTCATGGCTGCTAAGAAACAATTCATAAAAGACACACTTAGTGGGAATTCAGTGCAGTCTACATAAAAATTTACTCACATATTTAAAATCAACTCATGATCATAAATCAGATATTTATAATACAATCTAATATATGGTTTTTGAATAGGGCAAAATATTTCAGACAGTTTTACCAAATTATGGCCATTTAGTTTTAGGTTTCATTATAAAATTTTATAGATTAAATGGTCTTGTATGTATTATACACTCTTTAGTAATTGTAAGGTGGTATATAGTTATTTTGATTTCCATTTCCCTAATGAGAGGCAGAACATCTTCTCATGTGCTATTGGATGTTCTATGTCGTCTGTAAAGAAGTATCTATTAAGATCATCTGCCCATTTTTAATAGAATTATTAGGCTTTTTGTTGGAATTTTATGAGCTCTTTATATATTTTGAATATTAACCTCTAGTAAGATGTGTGTTCTGCAATTATCTCCCATTCAGTAGGATGTCTTTTACTTTTTATGTTATTTTATTTTGCTGTACAGAAGTTTTTTAGTTGATGTAATTGCATTTGCTTATTTTGGGTTTTATTTTCCTTGTTATTGATGTCGAGTTCCCGAAGACATCTTTTAGGTCAATGTCCAGTCATGTTTTGTCTGTTTTATTCTATGTATTTAATGGTTTTTCCAACCTTACGTCTAAGTCTTAAATACATTTTTAATTAGTTTCTCTGTGTGATATTAAGTAATGATCTAGTTCCAACCCTTTGCATATGGCTGTCCAGTTTTCCCATTGCCACTTGTTGAAGAGACTGTCTTTGCCCCATTGTAAGTCTTTGGCTCCTTTGTCAAAAATTAATTGTCCATATACATGTGGGTTTATTTCTGAATGCTAAATTCTATTCATCTGTATTTCTGTTCTTATTCCAATACCAGTCTCTCTTGATTAATATTGCTTTGTAATAGAGTTTGAAATCAGGGACAGTTCCTACCTCCATTTTTTGTTCTTTTTCCTCAGGATTGTGTTTGCTATTCTGGATCTCTATTAGTTCAAAATGGGTTTTATGATTTTTCTGTTCTATTTCTGTGAAGGAGATCTTTGGGATTTTTATGGGGATAGCATTAGATCTGTGTATTACTTGAGTTGATATATGACCATTTTAACTGTTAATTCCTTTGATCCATGAGCATGGAATATCTTTTCATTTCTTTGTGTCATCTTTTATTTCTTATATTAATATCTTAGTTTTTCAGAACATAAGTCTTTCACTCCTTTGGTTCAGTTTATTCTAAGGTATTTCATTCATTTTTATGCAATTATAAATGAGATTGTATTCCCGAGTACTCTTTCTGAAATTTTGTTATATAGAAATGCAACAGATTTCTAAATATTAATTTAGTACTCTCACTTTGCTGCATTTGTTATTTCTACCAGCTTTTTCCTGGAATCTTTGGGTTCTCTCTCTATTTGATGGTGTCACCTGCAAATAGTGATCATTTCACTTCTCCCTTTCCAGATTGGATAATTTTAATCCTTTTCTTGTCTGAATGCGCTGGCCAGGACTTCCAACACTATTAAATACATAGTGCTGAGAGTGGACATCCTTGCCTTAATCCTGATCTTAGGGAAAAAGCTTTTTGTTTTTCTCCATTGAGTGTGATGTTAGTTGTGGGTTTGTCATGTATTGCCTTTATTATGTTGAAGTACAGTCCATCTTTATCAATTTTTGGAGAATTTTTAACATAAAAAGGTGTTGAATCTCAAGTATTTTTTCCTGCATGTATTGAAATGATCATGTGTTTTTCGTTGATGTAGTGTATCACATTTATTGACTTGCACATGTTAAACCATTCTTCATCCCTGGAATAAATCTCACTTGATTGTGGTATATGATTCATTTAATGAGTTGCTGAATTCAGTTTGCTAGTATTTTGTTGAGGATTGTTGCATCAATATTCATGAAAGATAGGGGTTCATAATTTTTTGGTACTGTATCTGGTTTTGGAATCAGTATTATGCCATCATAAAAAAATGTTTAGAAGTTTGTCATCTTCAGTTTTTTGGAACAGCTTGAGAAGAATTGGTTATTCTTTGAACATTTGGTGGAATTCATCAATAAAATCGTCTTTTCTGCAGCTTTTGTTTTGGGGAAGATTTTTAATTACTATTTAAATTTCCTTGTTTGTGATAGATCTGTTCATGATTTTTATTTCTTCCTGTTTGAGTCTTAGAATGTTATGTTTCCAAGAATGTGTCAACTTCTTTTAGGCTATCCTATTTATTGCCATATAAGTATACATAGTATTCTCTTATGATCCTCTGTATTTCTGCCGTATCAATTGTGATTACTCCTCTTTCATTTCTGATTGTATTTATTTGTGTTTTCTCTCTTTGTGAGTCTGACCGGTGGCTTATATGTTTTGATTATACTTTCAAGAAACCAACTCTTGGTTTCATTAATTTTTAATAGACTTTTTGATGTCTGTTTCATTGATTTTTTGCTCTGATTTTTATTATCTTCCCCTACTAGATTTTTTTTTTCTTTTTTCCAGTTCTCTTAGGTTAAGGTTTAGTTTTTTTCATATGTGATTTCTTTTGGTTTCCTGAGGCAGTATTGTATCAGTATAAATCTCCTTATTATTGCTTTTGCTGCATCCTACAGATTCTAATGAGTTGTGTCTTCATTTTCATTTGACTCTAGGTATTTTTTTTACTCTACCTTTTATTCCCTCATTGACCCAATAATTGTTCAATAATATGTTTGTTCTTCACTCCTTTGCAGTTTTCACCTCATTTTACTTTTGGTTGATCTCCAGTTTGATACCTTTGTGATTAGAAAAGATGCTAAGTATTATTTCTATCTTCATAAATTTATTGAGACTTGATTTGTGTCCCAGCATATGGCCTATTCTTGAGAATGTTCTATGGGCACTTGAAAAGAATGTATAGTCAATTGTTTCAGGTCCATATATTCTCTCTCTCTGTATATGTATGTGTGTGTGTGTGTATAAAGTCTACCTCTTCTAATTTGGTGTTTAGTTCTTGTTTTTTTCTTAATTTTCTGTCCAAATGATCTCTTTCATTGAGATTTGAGTGTTAAAGTCCTTTACAATTATTATGTTGCTGTCAGTGTCTCTGTTTTGATCTTTAATTATTGCTTGATATTTTTGAGTACTCCTTTATTGGGAGAGTGTGTGTGTGTATATATGCATGCACACATATATACCTATTACATATATGCATGTGTATATATATTTATATATGGTGGATATATATTAATGTATGATATCATTGTGTTGCATTGATTTCTTTATCATTAAATATGACCATCTTCATCTTTTGTTACCTTTTTTTCTTTTTACTGGAAGTCTTTTTATCTGAAGTGAATATAGTGAGTCCTGATTATTAGTTTCACCATCGGCATGGAGTACCTTTCTCCATCCCTTCACTTTGAATCTTTGTTTGTCTCTAGATCTTAAAATTTTTTCTTGCAAACAGCATATAGTTGGTGGGTTTTTTCTTAATCCATTTAGCCACTCTGCCTTTTAATTGGTGAATTTAGTCCATTTATATTCAGAGTGATTACTAATATTTGAGAATTTTGCTACAGCCAGTATGATTTTTATTTTCTGTTTTCTCTCTCTATTTAATACCTTGTTTAGTTTTTTGTAAAGTTGTTTCTTTGATTTAGATAGGATCTAAAAAACATTTCTTGTGGAGGAGGTCTCTAGCCAGCAATTTACTTCAATTTTGTTTGCTGATAAAAACCATTATTTCTCCCTCATATATGAGTGAGAGTTTTGGTGTGATGAGACTAAAATAACAAGTCAAGTTTCTCAGAATTGTTCTCCCATAAATGCCTTACTCTGACATGAAGAACCAAAAACAGTGAAGACAGCCCCAGAGGCAAAGGGGAAGTATCTATTCTTCTCACCCTTTAGACCTTCTCCTGATCAAATAAGCCATCTGCTCCCTCTGGGCCTCTACCCTTCTCCTAATCAATAAATGGTCTTTTGTCCCTATTCTCAACAAGAAGGTAGAAAGGGGAGCTATTTATCTTTACTTTAAGAGTAAGGATGAATCATTCCTCCTTGCCACATGGACACCTCTTCATCTGTTCCCTGAGACATTCATGCCTCAGCTCAGGATATAAATATGTGTGTACTCCAGCTACCTGTGAATTTACTGCCATTTAAATTCTCTATATGTATGTTGTTAAATCTGGGATTTTCTCTTACTAATCATACCTAAAGTTAATTTATTCATTTGTCCAGCCTGTGAAGAACCTCAGAGAAATGAGGGAACTTTTTCTTTGACCCCTCCACAGGTGGAAATAGTATTCTTGGCTGGCAGTTTTGAAAACATCATTCCATTCTCTCCTGGACTGTGTGGTTTCTGCTGAGAAGTCTGACAATAGCCTGATTGGAGTACCTTTATATGTTGACTTTTTCCCCCTCCTGGCCACTTTTAGAATTCTTTGTCTTGGACTTTTGATAGTTTCACTATTATGTCTTGGTGCAGGTCTTTTTGCATTTAGATACTAGATACCTGGGAGTTCTGTTGGCTTCATTAATTTGTATGTCTGTTTTCTTCAGGTCTGGGAAGTTTTCAGCAATTGTTTATTTTAATACATTCTCTATTCACTTCTTTCCCCCCCCCCCCATCTTCTGGCATACTCATTAGTTTTATGTTGCCTTTCCTAATGGAGTCAAATAGCACTCAGTGTTTCTTCTTTTATTTTTTTTTAACATTTAATATCTATCTCTTCTTTCATCTGACTTCTTTCTGTATTTCTATCCTCCAGATTACTGATTCTTTCCTTTACATGGTCAATTCTGTATCTACAGCTTTATTTGGTATTCTTGATCTCATTTACTACATTCTTCCTGAATCTATTAGGGATTTTTTTTCCAAATTTTAATTTCTGCCTTCTGCTCCTTAATCCTTTACCTCATTGGCTTATCTCCCTGAAATTCCTTATGATTACAACTTTGAATTATTTATCAATTAAAGAACCAATTGTCAGTTTTCAAAATTGTTTTCTGATGAGCTATCGTTTTTTTGTGTTACCATAATACCTTGAGATTTTGAAGTGTATTGTGGTCTACTTTTTCCCCATTGCATGATGTTGCTGAGCTGCTAATTTTTTGTCTTTTTGGCAGATGGTGCTCTGTTTTTGTTTATTTTTGATGCTTTAAGTGTTTCAGAGTGTTTTTTATTGTGCCAAGGAGTAGAGGATAACTGCTGGATGAGGGAATTGTGTGCAAGCTGGGGGAGTAGGATAGTTGTTTTTGTGCTCTTGTAGGAGTTGGGGCGCTCATTTCCCACTGGGTCACCTAGGCCACCCTTCCCCTCCAAACATCCAGAATTTGGTCCAGCAGTCCACAGAATGTGCTATAGGAACTCCTCTTTGCTGGAACCCAGGTCCCAAGGGGATGGTTGGCGGGAAGAGGAGTGCTGTCCTTTCCACTGTGGAGTCTGGGACCCTGAGCCACACCCCTTCTCTTTGGGCTTCTCTCAAGCTAATCTTCCGTGTCACCTATAATTCTCATTACTCCCTTTCTGGAACTCAGCCTGGGCTTGGTACAATGTCAGCCTGCTGGTTGACTGTGCCTGCCACTGCTGCAGCTGTAAAAGGCTCTGCATGCCTCTCGCACCCACCTTCTAGCTCCCTGGTGCATGCTCTTTCTCTGTGGGTCCTTCCAATGCATTCGATGCCTTTCCCAAGCTGCTGGGATGCCAGGGAACTCCCACCTGCACACCCCCTCACCTGAGCGTTGCCTCCAGAAATGTACTGCTATTCTTCTCAGATTCTAATCAGGGAATAACCACAGTCACCATCTTCCTTCTCCAAGCTTCTTTTAAAGCTCTAAAGTCATGAGTTTTTATTTTCCAAATATCTTTAAGATTTAAAACAGTCTGTAACAATCTATAAAATATTTGAAAAGAAAGTTTTTTTCCAATTTTTTTATTTGCTTTCCAAATTGGATCAATAATTTGAATATTCACAGATTTTACATCAAAATATATGGAAAATAATACAGTGGAAATGTTTTAAACTTGCTGAAATGAATGTATTCAGTGAAAATATTCATAATAAAGGCAAATTAAATATATTCTCATATGAAAGAAAACAAAGATAATTTCTCATTAGTATATATTTACTTTATTCTTGCTTAAGGTAAATGATGCTGGGGGAAACTGGGAAGTACAAGAAAGAGAAAAGAATAGCAAGAAAAATTATAAATATCTAAGTAAATATTTTAAATGTACATGAAATTTTAATTTTGGTGGGGTTTAACTATGTATTCAGATATAATACATATGCCTATAGCATAAAGACAGAAGGTGAGGGACCACTATTCTTAAAGCTTCTGTATGTTTCAGGCTTCTGTATTTCACTCATTGGTAAAATTTTAACTCTGAGAAGACTAGAAAGCTTAATGTATATATTGCAATATTTGGTATAACCAAAGAAAAAAAGATAGCAAAAATACACAAATTATGATTAAATGCTAAAAATACACAAATTATGATTAAATGCTAAATATATTCAAGTATTCCAAATGATATATATACATACTCTGACCTCAGTAAAAGATAGAGGAATCATAATTCTCCATTTCTTAAGTGTAAGTTATGCATCATGATTCCTAAAGACAGTATGTAAAGGTGAAGAGAAAATGAGTAAGTTTATAGTAGAGAAATTGACAAATGCTAGCTCAAGGTCGACATGAACAGTTATAAATCATGTTAAAACATGATATGATGTGATAAATGACACCTATATGGCATTTGACCCTATAACGCATAATGTCGGTTTAATCATGAGAAAACATCAGACAAATCCCAATAGAGGAGCAGTTTATAAAACATCAGACTAGTATACCTCAAAATTGTCAAGATCATCAAAAATGAGGAAATTCAGAGAAACGATCAGTCAAAAGGAGCCTAGGAAGACATAAATTACATTTGCATTTATTGTTATCTGAAATGAAATCCTAGAATAGAAAAATTATCAAACAGCTAACGTTATCTAGATAAAGTGCATATTTAATAATAATTTATCAATATTGGTTCATTAATTGTAACAATGTTCCACATAAATATAGGATGTTAATAATGAGGAAAATGGATTATGGGATATATAAGAACTTTGAACTGTTTTCTTAGCTTTTCTGTAAATATAAAACTATTCTGATGTACATATTTTAAAAGGTTTATTAGTCCAAAAGAATATAGGAATAGGAGAAACAGAAAACACAGTTAACAGTAAAGGACAAATATAAACCCAACAGTATAATTATATTAAATTTAAATTAATCTATACTAAGTGTACTAGACTATTATGAATAAATGAAGACTATATGACAGACTATATGCTATCAGTAAAAACTCCACTCTAAATATAAATACATAGATTAGAAAAGGAAGGAAAATATCCTACAAATGACAAAAAAGACTAACTATATTGATATCAAAAAAGACTCTAGAACAAAGTATTAGAGCAAAGTATTAACATGAATAAAGAGGAACCTTACATGATTATAAAGTCAATTTTCCAAGAAAATGTAATTCCTAAGGAATTTGCCCATAATAACAGAACTTCAAAATATACGAAGCCAAAACTCATAGAATAAAAATGAAACCTAATAGATCATTATACCTGGGGACTTCAGATTTTCTTTCAGTATTGTTCTTTCTATATATAGCATAGAGATTAAAAATCATTAAAGGTGTTAGAAGCTAAATACCACTATCCATTAGCTTGCTTTAATTGACATTACACAGAACACCTAGCAATATAATAAATATTCTTTGCAATTTCACATGGAACAACAATCACCAAGGTACAATATATTCTGAGCCAAAAAACAGTCTGTAACAATCTATAAAATATTTGAAAGGATATGTTTGTACCTCAAATCAGAAGAAAACTAGAAGTCAAAAAGCATAAATATATCTAGAAAATACCCAAATATTTATAAATTTAATAGCATAATTCTAAATAACAGTTACAAGATAAATTCAAAGGTAAATTAGAAAACACTCAAAAGAATGAAAATGTATTACCTATGTCACAATTAAAGCAATTTACAGTATTAAATGTATATGTTATAAAAAGAACGACAAATAAATGGCCTCAGCTTCCACCTCCATTTGTAATGAGAATTCAAAATGGTACAGCAACTTCTGAAGGCTGGTTTCAGTTCTTCAAAAATTAAATATAAACTTATTATATGATCTATCAATCATTCTCCTAGATACATATCCAAGTGATTGGAGAACTGTGCAGTTTAAATCAGTTTGTAAGTGTTTATCATAGCTTTAATTCATAATTGCTAAAAAGTGAAAACCAAAGTACTCATCAACACGGGAATAAATAGATAGTCATACAAAGAAGTACTCCTACAATAAACTCAGCAATATAAAGGAAGAAAAAAATGGAAAGTGAAAAAAGTTAGAAACTAAAAGTTACATCATTTGTGACTTCATATGACATCCTAGAAAAGGCAAAATTATAGTGACAGAAAATGAATAAATAGTTGACAGGAGTTGGTTGACAAGAAGTGGTAGTCTACAAAAGATATTCAAAGAGGGAAGTTTTATGATAAAGAAGTCATCCTATAAAGTACTGGGGTCTTGATACATGACACTATTAATTTACCGAAACACATGGAACCATAAGATGGAAGAAGGGAATTTTAATATATGCAAACTGAAGAAAATAGTCAACTAATAAATATGAAGCAAGGATATCTGGGGATCCTAAGATGGAATGCATACTATGACAAATTAATGTTAAAAATGTATGGCATAGCCACACTGAAATGGAGAAGAGGTATCTAATTTAAATATCTTTTGAAAATGATTTAACTGGATATTGTAGACCTAAAGATGAATTAATTGTGCATAAAGTTTTTCACAGGGGTATACCTTAACAGTTTGCAAATTGCTTTGTAAGTGTACTGTGTTCAAACAAATAATGGTAGGTGACAGATTTTTCACTGTTTGTGAAATTCTTGATAAATAAAAACTAAATAAACACTGGTATTAGATTAGAATGCAAAATATCAGAATGTACTCATTTTTGGTTATATATACACATGATTGTGTATACATATGTATATATATACATATATATGTATATATATACATATGTATACACAAATAATTCAGAAGCATAAATTGAAGATACATTTATACACAGATTATCTAGATTTGTTAACTTGTTAACTGATGAGAAGGTCTAGAAAAAGTAATACTCAGGTAGCAATGAACACAACTAGCACCCAGATTTGGTTTCTAATACCATCTTCCAGTAAAAACCATCTTCCAAAAAAACAAACAAAGATTCCTCAGAGAAATGAACTACTCTAGGAGTAGGGCAGTATATAAGGTGATTCTGGAGTTTTATTTTAAATTAAGGAAAGTATTAAATAAATGGATAAACTAATAAAGGAAGGAGCCATTTAAAAGAGCTCCCAGTAGAGCTTCCAGCTAAAGATGGGAAAATTGAATAATAAAAGGAAAATGACACATTATTGGATTAAAGAAAAATGAAATGAATGTACGTTGATACAAATGATTGCGGAAATTGGAAAAGAGAGAAATGTTTTTAATTTTATTGAAGCAGTGTCATTAACATTATGTATGTTTAAGGTGTGTATCATCATAAATTAACATCTGTTTGTAATGCATTGTTTATCACCAACAGTGCAGTTCTTCCTCCAACATATAGTTGATTCCTTTTATCAATTTTGCCTGTCCCCCTCCTACTTCCCTTTTTGTAACTACTAATTTGATTTTATAGACCACAAGTTTTTTTTTTTTGCTTGATTTAGTTATTTTGCTCGGCTCCTTTTTATACCACATATGAGTGAAATCATATGATGTGATGTCTGTAATTTGTTTTTATTCACTTAAAGTCTATTTTTGTTTGACTTAATTCAGGTATATGCTTGGATTCACTTTATATCACATATGAGTGAAATCATATGATGTGATGTCTGTAATTTGTTTTTATTCACTTAAAGTCTATTTTTGTTTGACTTAATTCAGGTATATGCTTGGATTCACTTTATACCACATATGAGTGAGTGATATCATATGTCTGTCTTTCTCCTGGCTCATCTCACTAAGCATAATTCCCTCTAGGTCCATCTGTGTTGTTGTGAATGGCAGAAGTTCATCTTTGTTGGTACATGAGTAGTATTCCATCTTTTCTAAATACTAAATCTCTTCATCCTCTGTTCTGTCAGTGGCATTTAAGTTGCTTCCAGCACTAAAAGACAAATATATTTTATAGGGCAATTCTAAACAATATATTTAGATATCTTTCTTTGGGAAGGCAGAGTCAATTTACCTTCTTCCCCTGAGTGAGGGCTGGTTTAGTAACTCACTCCAAAAATGAAGTAAAGAAAAATAAAAATAGAAACTCCATGATAGAGAAACCTGGAAAATCTGGGAAAACTTTAACCAAATGATGAAAATGAACATCACCATATCATGTGAATTTTATGGTACCCCTTGATATGGTGAATAAGAGGGCTCTTCATCTCTATTCTTTCAATAAACTTATAAATCCAATATAAGTATTAGAAAAAACACTATCCACTCCTAATTCAGGGAACTTTTGCATGCTAAAGACTATCAGTGTCATAAAACAAAGCATTGAAGTTTTCACAGACCAAGGGAAACTGGGATGACATTAACAGTAAATACAATGTGGAATCCTGAACTGGATCCTGGGACAGAAAGAAGACAAGCATAGACAATCTTGTGAAAACCAAATACTTTCCAGAGTTTAATTAATAGTCATATACTCGTGTTTTGGAAAAAGTAACTTAATGAAAGATTATTAACAAAATGAAAAATTAGATGAGAGACTTTGTACTCTGATTAGAGGAATTCTGAATTCTGCACAGAAACTATATTGTCTGTACTATCAAACTTTCCTATAAATATAAAAATATTCTAAAATTTAAAAATTTCATGCCTCTGACAAATACTGAATACCATGTGATGGCAAGTACATGTAGAATCCAGAACACATATTCCTGTTGGGAATGCAAAATTTTACAACTACTTTTGAAAACAATTTGGCAGTTTGTAAAGCTGAACATAGACCTACCATGCAGAACAAGAGAAGAGTTCTCTTCTTGGATATTACACAAGAAAAATTATCATTTATGCTCATGTAAAAACTTTTAAGAGTTTAAGGTAGTATGAATATATCATTAAAAACTGAAAACAAATGTTCTACAATACCTAATAAGTAAACTGTCGTACAATTGGATCACAATGGAATAATACTCAGCAATTAACAGGAAAAATTAATATACACAGCAATTTAGATAGATCTCAAACACATTATAAGTGAAAAATACCAAACTCAAAATGATAAATTCTGTGTGATTCTATGTATGACTTTTGTAAAAGGCAAAACTGTAGACATAACATATTTGCGATTTCCCCAGTCTTGGCGTTTAGGGATGGTTTATCTATAATACAGCATCAAATGTGAACTTCAGGGAGTGACTGAACTGTTCTGTCTCAGGAATGTGGTAGTAATTACAGAACATATTTTTGAAAGCCCTCAGAACTACACCAAAAATATTTTTGTTTGTAATTTTTCTAAAATATAGATGACAAAAATTATTGAAAGAAACTCAATAGGACAGAACAAGTGAGATATGATAAACAGTAAATTCTAACCCAAAGATTCCTGATGATGATCAAAGATGAGAGACTAAAAGAAAGCAAAAATTACAATATACTTGGCATCTATAAGCACATCTCAACAAATTTATAGAGAATGGAAATATAGATAATATTTTGACCAAAAGGCACTCAGGCTGGAAATTAATAAAAAATTAATAACAAAAGTAATTGTAATTCCTATATTTAAAAGTATATAGTATACATCTAAATAACTCATTAACACAAAAAAATAAGGAATAACAATTACGTTTGCATTTAGCCTGCCATAAATGATAGTGCAGATATGACACCATACTATATCAAATGCAACTATGAAATTCAGTAGTGAAAGAAACACAGCTTTAAATGCTTATATTAGAAATAAAGGACTGAAAAATCAATACCTAACTATTCATTTAAAAATTTTTAAAAGAACATCAAAATAAACCCATTAAGCATGAATAATAAAAGAACCAAATATTAATGAAAAAACAAATTTAAAATAGAATCAAGTCAAAAGGTGCTACTTTGAAATTATTAACATGACCAACCACTTCAAATATGTTGAGAAATAAGAAAAAATGTCAGAAATGAAGAGAATTTATTATAGTGTGGTAGAAAATGTTGGAAAGATATTACCTCTCATATACTTCATCGATGTATGCAATACTACCCCAATTAAAATTCTAGAAGATTTTTGGTAGAGTTTCTTTTTTAAGAAACATCTAAAAAATGTACTTCAAGAATGGAGAAATATCTTCTCAAAAGGTGATCAATGAAAAAGTTAACCATGTGAGTAAATCTAAAGATTGTTAGTATAAAAGTATCTTATTGGGGAAATGAAAAATGGTATAGCTATAATAAAACATTTTTAATTGTAAAAATGGAAATGTTCAGTGAACCTTGACCATAGACATATATGGACTTAGTTTCCCAGAGCCTGGGGAGTATATGATGGCAAATGATTAAGGTCTCAAAAAAAAAAAAAAAAAAAAAAAAAAAAAAAAGAATCAGAGCACATGCTTCTCAGAAAACTACTGAGTCAGCAGAAAAACAACCAAACATTGACTGTTTAACTGTAGACTTGGTGAAAAGATTCAAGACTTACCAATAGAATTGTGCTTGAGCTCCGCTAACTTCAGAGAACCTTGAACTGGCAACATATAAACTTCTTTCAACCTAACAATTATTTTGCCTTGTGAAATGTTTTTTGTCTTGTGTCATGCAAGGAGTTTGAGTATACACTAGAAGTACGGCTTGGTGCAGATATATTATAGTGCATATGGGAGAAATTTATAAATAAACAGCATGTAGTGCCCTAAACAATCATTCCATACCTAAATGGTAATAAATGTACAAGATCCAAATTTGTCACACAGAGGGACCTACTTTGCATAGTAGGTTGAAAAGGCAACAAAGCATAATCTAAGAAAGAGTAACCTACCCCTAAAGTGTAATATAGCTATAGATTGGCTAAGAAAAAACTACTTTTTTGAAGCAACAAATACTTTAGGGGATGGCTGGGGCGCAGAAAGGATGTGAACTAATAATGCATGACAAAGGTCAAAATCTGCATAATATGGGCTTTGGGAACAGGCTTCCACCAAGGATGCTTATATCAATCTATTGCAAGTTCTAGTTCCAACTAAACTACTTCCCTTTGAGCCTCCAGGACCAATAGAAATTCTCTCTTCACCTTTCCAGGCCCTATCATTGCCTTTGTTCTAAGAGAAGATTTCACAGGGGCCATTCTCTCTCTTCATGCCTTAGATGTAAATCTCCAGTGCTTAAACTGTTTTAGAGATACTCTTCCACAGTTAATCTGAAGATCCTCACCCTCTAGCCTGACTCTTTCATGTGGATTAGATTTTCTATGCTTTGCCCAGCAGTTAACTCAATTTAAAGCTGAGCCTATTATTCTTTGATCACAGCAAGCCAAGATTGGTGATGAACAAAATGAAAGCATTTAAGGTCCTTTGTAGGGGAGGAAAAATAAATTTCCCTCTACTCTTCTAAGTTTTTAACTGAGACATTAATAAAAGACAGATTAATAGGAGAAAAACAGAAGTTTAATAACATGTATATTGACTATTTATAAGGGAGATACTTAGGAAAACTGAGGAACTCCCTCAGGTAGCCTGGACACACCAGTCCTAGTTAAAGACAGAAGAGGATGGGGGAAAAGAGCAGAAGGAGCGGCAGGGGAGTCAGTTAAGGAAGATTACCAGGAAAAGAGTAGTAGTTATGCAGATTCAAATCGGTTGCCTTCTCCATTGAAAGGCTTTTCTAGAGTTTTGGTCACTCTCCTTTTCCTTGTACAGAGAGGGAGGCACCTTTACAAATGGAGACTTCCCTTATAAATGTCAATATCTCTTAGGAAAGGGTAACCACATTTTTCAGGACTTATCATGTATCATTTCTTTAAAATAATGCAATGATAAGGTGACATATTGGAGAGTGGTATATTCTGCCTTTCATTGAATAGGATGATACAGTTAATGACTACCTTTAGAGCGCAAGTTAAAAAGGGTGTGTGAAAAATGACAAGTAAAGCAATTCATGGAAATGTTTTCTCAACCAGTAAATACAGCAAAAAGTGGGATGAGAGAAAAAGAATCATTCCAAGAAAGGAAGGAAAATAATCAAGGAAAAGTGTGAGAATAGAGAAGAGAAAAATAAAATAGAAAATCCAAATATATTCTATCACAATAAGTACAAATGAACTGAATGATTTGAGCCACAAATTTTATAAGCTTGCTTTATACTCCCAAATTAGAAAATTCATTATTTTCAAACACATGTCTAACACTTAGAAAAGTTAACCTCATATTAGTAATTAACCCCATCAACAAATTTCATAGTATTCAGTGTCATCCAAACTGGATGATACATTCCAATTAAAGATGCAAAAATGATGACATTAGAACATCTGAAAATGTAAAAAGCACACTCATGTCAAAAATAAACTGATGGAAATTAGAAAACATGTAAAAGTCAATAATACTAAAAAAGACCAAATGAAAAATTACAAAACCAGTTAGATGCAGCTGAAGTTGCTCTTTTATTAAAAACGGGGGTGTACTCTGATGGCATTAGGGTGAAATCCATGGCCTCATGCTGACATAGTCCTCATGCATTCAAAGGACCTGGTCTGGTAACCTAGAACCAGGGGGAAAAACCAAAATCAACAGATAAATAAATAAATCTGTTTCCTCTTCTTTCTTCCTGTGTGTCTGCCTGTCTAACTGCCTTAATTTCTGCCTGTACCTTTCTTTTAAATAAGCAAGAAATAGAATGTAAATAAGCTAAATAATTAAAAAAAAGAGATCTGATAAACTTGAAGTAGAATAAAATAAATTATTTTAAGATACAAAGACATTTAAAATAAAATACAGGATATAAATCATTGGTGTGGCCCAGCTACCTTGAATTTACCACCAAGTAAATTCTCCATATGAATATTACGATTAAATCTGGGCTTTTCTCTTACTAAATGCCCCTAATGTTGATTTGTTCATTTGTCCAGCCTATGAAGAATGTCAGTGAAATGGGGAAACTTGTCCATTGACCCCCACATGTCTCAACAATGGCAGCTACATGAGAGACTGGAAGGGCATCCTGTCTCCCAGGGTCCCAGGCGTTCGAGCCCCTGGGAAACAGAAGGCGACCCTGTCTCCCAGCATCCCACCAGGTGCCGCCCTTACCCAGCCCAGGATGAACCCAAATCCCTGACCATTCCATGTTGACTACCTTCTAGGGTCTGACCCCTCCTCCTTGGAGAGTGAATGAATCTGTCACATATTCACCCAGCTTTGTGTTTCACCCCATGCTCCACCCATACCCACCTTAAGTCCACCTTCCGATATGTTGAGACTAGACTAAATGGGGTCAAGGACTTAGTAGTTAGGGAGACTAAGAGGTTACCAAAATAATTCAGACAGAGATGGCGGTTTGGGCCAAGTAATGGCAATGGGAATAGTTAGAATCTGGATATATTTTAGGTATAGAGTTGATAAGATATATTGAGAGATGATAATATATGGGGTTTGAGAAATAGATTGAGAATGATAAGACTTTTTCCAAGATGTCCACAGCAGGTTTTATTCAATACATGCCACATTGGTATGTGGAAGGTAAAGGTTAGTAGAGACCCTATGGATCTCAAGAGAAGCTGTCACCATTACCTTAAAGAATAAAGATTAACCACTTTGGGGGTCATCTCTAGAAGCTACCTTTTTATCAGAGAAACATCTAGTAGCAAGGTTTTGTCATATGGAGTCATTCCCTCATATGAGAACCCCTCCTCTCTCCTAATGTCCCAGATCCTTTTCCTATCTCTCAGCACAGGAGAAAAGTCTTCAGTCTGTTCTATTTACTTTAGAATTAACAGCCTGGTATAGTCTCCATACATTTGTGATTAAGTTTGGTCTCTTCTAGAATGCCTGAGGTTTGTTTTCTCAACCAGCCTGAGAAGAACTTCAGAGGGATGGGGTTTTTTTCACTGAGTCCACCCATACAAATGAAAGCAAGATGTTTTGACATGAGGGCTAAAGTTGTCATTCATTGGGAAAGACTGTAGGAGGAGTTGACATAGATTATAATATGAAGAGCTCAGTTTAGTGCATGTTAAATTCAGGTTGTTATCAGATATTCAAATGATTATGTCAATCAAATAACTAGAAATATATAGGTTAGGATTTAGAAATAATTCTAACATGGCCAGGACTTGAAATATGACTTGAATACAAAGATTAGTGACCAGATAATTTATAATGGCACTTCAATTAATCCTGATCATTTTATATTTTAGTATAATACTCTAGAATCATAGTGAATCCTCAAACTGAGAGAATATATAACCTTTTAACTCTTTTGGCACAGGATCTAAACCTTTAAATGGGGCAGAATGCTCAAATAGTTTCCAAAAACTGTTTTGAAACAGTTTAACATTTTATCAATGGAAATTTCATGTTCCCAATTAAGTTAATTTTAATGTTGTTGAAATGGCACTTCCCAAGCTGGTAATTATTTTTGAAAATCTGAAATCTCTAAACACATTTTAAAAGCCAATTAGCACTCAGTAAATTGGTCCAAGTTAAAGTTTCATGGTCAGACCTTTTTATTTAGATTCCATAGCTATTTCCTGCAAGGGAAGATTAAATACAACCATTTAAAAATAGTATTTTGAATTAAAAATCTTTGACATGTACAGGGCCTAACTTTGTTCAGTGTTTTCTAATATGTACTCTCAATATCGTTCTTCTTTTTAACCACTTTTCCAGGGAGAGTCACTGAAAAGGTCCCCTGCCTATAATTACTCTCTTCTGTCTTGAAAAGACTTGAGTTTAACATTCTTTTCTCTTTGAGTGTTTAACGGTACACCTTTAAAATAACAGAATTTGCCCTTTCACCTTGACAGTCCCTAGAACACTAAAAATCCTAATTTTTCCCACATTCCCTTGAGGGGGGGGGGAATTACTTGTAAAAGGATCAGGATTTATTTCTACACATTCTAAATTTTCTGTCTGACAGTTAAGTGCAAGTTGCCTCCAACTCTACAGTTTTCTTCCTCAGAGTCTGCCCTTCCTCTCTAATTCAGAGAGAGCCAGTCATGACTATCCTTATTTATTTTCATAAATAAAATGCTACTTCTATCAGGCCACTGCCCCCCTGTAATTTACATAATTATTTCCTGGGAAATATAATTATTTCTTGATTCATTAATAACACAAATAGATACTGACCTATCTGCTTTGCTTCTTGGAAAGATTCCATCCAATGTTGGCATTTTCCATGTTGTCATGTTCTCTTTAGTGAAAGCTGGGAAGTCTTGGATGTCTTGATCTTCTGTGCAAAAAAGGAGTAACACAATTTTGCGAAGTAGATTAACAAAGTCAGCACTAAAAGAATACAGCTGATCATAATGGCGCAAAGTAGTAGTTTCACTGTGTCATCATCTATAATGCCTTCCATGTAAAACAGAGTTGTGAATAGAAGTTAGATAATGCAGATTGTAACAGGAAGGTAAACAAAAACCAACTGTAATTGAATTTCACCCTGTAACATCTCCTTGATGAAGACTTATGATATATATAGCTTCAACTAGCTGTATCCATTATAATGTCATGAGCATAAAGGGAAGCAGTAACCAGGACAACCTAGAAGTTACATGCAGAGTTGATCCATGATCAAAACCCTTTTTCTACTTGTCTTCATTTTCCTGGCTTATTTTACTTTTCTGGCCACATGAAGAAGTATTTTCTTCATCTTGCCTACATTTTAATAACTTGTTGACCAAGATGTGTTCTTTATAAGTCCTAATTCTAGTGATAATATATTTTTGATGAAGGTACACATTTAGTGAAGATAATATTCTTAGTAAAATAAAGGTAGAATGAAACTTCTTTGATAAAGTGTGCCTATAAGTATAGTCAATATGGTGAAATACTGAAAAATTTTCATTAATAATCAAGAGTATGGACACATCCTGGTGGAATTGTGGTTTGGTCAGCTACCTCTGCCTGCACAGTCCACATACATCCCAAGGACCTGGGTTTGGATCCTGGAGTCAAGGGATGCAACCCGGATGACTAACTAAATAAAAATAAATAGAAGAGTTTCCTCTCTCTTTCTGCTTGTACCTTTTCTTAAAAGAAAAAAAAAGTGTATAACCAAGATGTTCATTATCATTTTTATCAACACTGTGTTGGCTGGATCTGCCTTATATTGTAAAATGAGAAAAGGAATAATGCATGAAATATCAGAAACAAAATCGACATTAATCAAAGATAACATCATTGTGCATGTTGAAAATCAAAAAGTATTGAGAGTTATTACAATCTTTCTAGCATAGTTTTTACCAACATTAAAAATATTCAAGCATATTCAACTTCCTACCAACAAAAATCTTCTAACTACAAGCATTAAACACAATTCACTAAGTATGTATTTTCTTTTATTCTAGTATAATAGCTTCCCCTTTGCTCAATAATATAGAAGGGGACTAGGATTCAGCAATATGGACTATGCTACCTTTTGCATCAATACCATGAGTCATTCTGGTTATTAGTATGATCAATAACCAATCTACATAACTGTATTCAATACAGCCCCAATTTAGCCATCCTTTTTTGTAACAGCATAAAAACTTGAGAAATCTTCCTAAAATTCAGATCATGAATAATTATATTAAGAGTTATGAGAGAAGATACAGATGCTTATTCATAGGTTTTGGGCAAAGTTATATTAGGGAGTTGAATAACCGAATTAAATTTGGAGTCACAAGACATTCAAGAAGGAGATAGATGAAAGCCATGTTGGTGAAAGAATCTGTAAAGCCTCGTAGTGGGAGTGCTTTGCATGTGAGAAGGATATGAGAAGGAAGACTCAAAGGAAATCTCTAGGTTTCTGTCTTGTGTAATGAGGTGCATGGGGACTGATCTCATTAACATTTTTATATTAAGTACAGTTTTAAATGATACTGTTAGGTTCACAATTCAACCTTGTCCTATCAGATATTATTTTAGATATATTGAGTTAGATAAAGTAATTTCACTCATCTTTTAGATGTTTCTAGAAAATTTAGAAAATGTTCTCATATTTCTGTTGGACATTGCTTCTTTTCACTAGCTTAAAGCATGTGTCACATAAGTTTCGAGCTATCCTTTAACTCTCTGTTGTCTCCTTTGCTGTCATTTTTCCCAAAATCGTCATGAATTGGTTAGCCTATTTCATTGTGACTTAGAGTTTCTCTTTTAACCAAGGTGCTTGTTTGAAGTTCAATGAAATTTTCTGTTCTATTTTCTGATTTCAAAACCTGATACAGTAACTTCCAACTGGCATCATTAGTGATTGTCAAGACATAAGAAGACAGGTAACTTAGACAAATGATAAGAACACAGGGGAGGTGATCCATCTTCCAGTTCACTGCTATATTTCCCCTCCTTTTCAATTAGCACAAGCAATCTTCTTGATATAGTAGCAGCATAACATGACTACATATGCTAAGCAATGCTGTGAATTCAGACTGTGAAATTTCCCTTGGAGATTAAATTACCTTTGAAATTCTCTAGCCTAAGTAGTATGATTTTCTCTTCTACTCTGTCCTTGGCCTGGAATCCTTAGTGATGCAATTTATTTTCAAGGAAAATGCATCTAAATGGCTCTGTGGTACTCTCTGAGCTCTGCTTAAGTTCAGAACCAACAAAGAAGAATGATTTTTTTCTTTAGCCTGCTCTGCCATTCATGCAGCTGTCTCAGGAACTGCAGGCAGAAATGGATTCAAATTGCTCTTGACCCCTTTTCTTTGACATGAGGCAGAGAAAATAGTCTTAAATAAAGACTGGAGTTGTGGTTTTAAACTGAGGATTTTTCTTCAGTTAAAGTATATGGCTTAAGATGGTCTATAGACTCGCAGAATTTATAGCTTCATTGACGAATGTTATCACTCCTATCCACTCGTCTGGTAACCCATAATACTCAAGCTGTATCTGCACTAGACCGAGTTGCCTGAGGGAAAATGAAAAGTTCCGTTATCTAGACATTTGATTCACTGATATTACCATTAACTCATCCATCTAGAAATTTCTAGACAATGGATAGAAACGTTCAGTTTTTATTTATCTGGCTTCATCTAGATCTAGTCATTTTGAAAAATCTAATGCACCATAAGGTTACCACAATTGCCTTATTAAAGAAGGAAAATTGAAGCATTAACAGCACTTACAATTTTCAGTCTTAACATGTTTCCATATTAATATCAGAATCTGCACATCTAAGCAAAAGCAAAATGTATACGTCAAAATCAGGTTCCGAAGCCCCAAATACCCCGTGGAGTGATTCTAGGGGAACATGGTGCATGTCATTCATGGATAATGCATATTAAGTGAGTAGTTACAAGACTTTAGACAGTATCTATTATCTGGAGCTTTCCCATGGCAAGTTACATTGTGTGGTTATTAATCTTTTATAAATTAAGAAAAATTAATATATCAAGAAATCTACACTTCTTGAGGTATAAAATACATAATATACAAATCACCTTCAGTTACACAATTAACATATTTTCGTGTATTCTGACCAGTGCAACCATAACATGAGCAATTTTAGAAAATTTCATCTATTCGTAAAGAAATCCCAGGCTGCTACTCAGTCCCCATTCCAATATCCCAGCCTTAGACGATCAGTCTTATACGTCTTTCTCTCTAAATGTGGCCATTTGGACAGTTCATATCCATGGAGTTATATAATGTGTGATCTTTTGTGTCTGGATTCTGTCTAATTTCAAGATTCGGCCATGTTCTGTGTATCAGTACTTTATTGTCAAGTACCATTACCTGGTGTAGATAGATCATTGTGTTTGTTCATCAAATGATGGGACTGTTTCTCATTTCTGGCTATGACTGTGTGCAAATCTTTGTGTATGCGTATGTTTTCGCTTATTTTCAACCTAGAGGTGAACTCCTTGGGCCATATGCAAATTTTAACACGTTGAGAAACTGAAAATATATTCCATGTGACTATACCATTTTATATTCCCATTAGTCTTATGAGGGTGCCAATTTTTCCACATCCTAGACAGAACTCATCCTTTATGACAGCCATCTTAGTAGGTGTGAATTTGTGTCTCCTTGTGATTTTGTTTTGTTTTTCCCTGATGCCAAATGATCTAGTCATGTACTTATTGACTATTTGTATAATATATGATGAAATGTCCATTTAAATCTTTTACTCACATTTAAATTGTTATTTATCTTTTAAATATTAAGTTGTAGATTTTCTCCATATACTGCATACAAGGATTTTATGACATAAATGAAATGTAAATGTTTTCCTCTTTTCTATGGGTTGTTTTCTTGATAGTAATCCTTTCAATTTTTATGAAATTCAACTCACCTATTCATTTTTTTGTCACTTCTGTGTTTGGCATTATATCTATGATACCGTTACCAAACTCATGGTGACAAAACTCATGTTTTCTTGTAAGAAGTTTTTTAGTTTTAGCTATTTTACTTAGGCGTTTTATCTATCTTGGATTAATTGTTGAATGATATGAGATAGGACTCCAACACCATTTTTAGAAAAGACTGTCTTCTGTTGAATTGTCTTAGTACCCTTGACAAAATTCAGTCAACTGAAGGATTTACTTCTTGATGAAAATTATAACACACTGATTCAAATATCTAGCCTCAAAGACAGTACCAAACAATTTTGATTACTAGAGCTTTGTAGTAAGAATTTCCACCAGAATTATTGAGATATTATTGGTATGAATCTGTGTAAGTTTAAGGTATATAACATGATTTAATACATGAATATATTGCAAAGTGATAACAAGAAAAGGTGAATTAACATCTCCATCACTTCACGTAGTTACCACTTGTTTTTGCCAGTGAGATCATTTAAGATCTACTCCTAGGGCAGTTCTCTAGCAAACTTTCCTATAATTGTTAACTATAGTTACTGTGCTGTATGTTAGATCTCCCAAATTGTATTCATCTTTTTTCTGAAAGTCTGTACCCTTTGCCCAGCATCTCCCCAGTTGTTCTAGCCCCCTAAACTCTGGTAACAACCATCCTGGTGTCTATTTGTATGAATCAGATTTCTTAGATTCCACCTATCAGTGAGATCATACAATCTCTGGTTTTCTAAGACTTAGTTTTAGTTTGACATGGAGTGCATTATACAATCTGTGTTCTTGCAAAGGCAGGATTTCCTTTTATTATGCTGAATTATATTTGATCTTCAGAGTGTGTGTGCACCTGAACACATACAAATATATATAAGACATTTGTCTATGAACATATGAACACTGAGGTTATTTCCATGTTTTGGTTGTAATTAATGCTGTAATGAATATGGGGATGAAATTAACTCTTTGAGATAAGATTTCACTTCTTTCAGATATGCATCATTAAGTAGAACTGCTGGATCATATGGTATTTCTAATTTTAATTGTTCGAGCAAACTCCATACTGTTTTTAATATAATAGCTGTACCATTTTACATTCCCACCAACAAGGATTCCCTGTTCTCCACATCCTCACCATCACTTGCTTTCTGTTGTCTTTTCAATAATAATCAAGTGTGATTAATATGTTATGGTGGTTTTGATTTTCGTTTCCCTTATTAGCGATATAGAGTATCTTTTCAGGTGCCTGTTAATCATGTGTATGTATGTATGTATTCTTTATAAAATAATTAATGTCTACTCAGTTCCTATGACCATGTTTAATCAGACTTTTTTTTTGCTATTAAGATGTATGAATTGCTTGTGTATTTTGATCATTGACCACTTATCAGATGATTTGCAAATATTTTCTCTTATTTTATAGGTCACCTTTAGAATTGTTTGATTCTTCTATATAAAATGTTTTTTAGTACTCTCACTTGTTTGCTTTCATTGCCTGTGCTTTTTAGTGCCACGGTCAAAAAATCATTACTAAGAATAATGTCAAGAAGCTTTTTATGGCACGCCCTGGTGGAGTAATGGTTGGGTGCCATCCATTTACATCCCAAGGTCCCAGGTTCGCATTTGAAGACTGGTGGGAACAACCAAGATGAACAACTAAATAAAAAATTAATAAAATGCTGCTTCTTCCTCTCTCTTCTGCCTCCTTGCTTATCTACTTGCCTTCATTCCTGCCTGCACTTTTCCTTTAAAAACAAAAGTTTTTAGGCTATGTTTTCTTCTACGACCCAGCACTGGGGTGACCTGGGTTCAAGGAAGTCCACTAGGAGCTTGGGGCTGTGGAAGTCAGCTGGTGCTGGCACAGACCATGGTAAAGCCATATACTCATTTGTTGTTTTTCTCCAAACAGGTCTTCATGGACTCTGGGAATGGGTAACTGGGGTAAAAGGTAAAACCATCTCTCCAAACCTGTTTAACTTATCTTTTCTTCACTCCGTTCAGATACTGAAACTTCCTACTTTGAATCCTTAGCTCATGGAAAGGCATTTTTATGTATAGATATTTGTTCTGGCCGATATGGGACAAATACTAGAATTCCCTATACCATAACTTGCCTATGTCGTTCCTCTTTGCAGTAGGTTGTAAAATGAGGAAATGTGAGTCCTCCAACTTCACTCTTTATCAAAATGACATATGTAGAATAATTGTCCACTTCAGACATTATAACCTACCCAGAATCAATGGCTGTATTATTTACATGGTAAAATGGACTCTGCAGATATAATACTACATATTTTAAAATAAGATATTATCCAGTCTTATTTGAGTCAGCCCAATAAATTCAGAAGAGCACTTAAAAGAACAATGTGGAGGGCCAGAGTCTGAAAGAAATATATGCACTAGGGTTCTACTACACCCTGGATACAGTCCACATCCATCCCAAGTTCCCAGGTTCAAGACCCAAGGCTGGGGGAAAACCCAACTTGAACAATTAAATAAATTACAAGTGTTCTTCTCTCTTCCTGCCTGCCAGCCACTGCTCACCTTCATTCGTGTCTGTACTTTTCCTTTAAAAAAAGAGATATAACAAAAACAGGTTGAAATGATAGGTTCATGAGTCAATGGATAAAGGCAGCCTGTAGAAGATGGAAAAGAAAACTAAATGAATTTCTCCTAGTCTCCAGGAAGAATATAAACTATCTTATATGAAGCCAAAAATTCTGTGACTATTTCTTCTATTTGCAAAAATAAGTCTAATTTTTTCATATGATTTTATGATTGACTTTGTCCACTTCTACAAAGGACAGTTTTTATTTCAATAAAAATTGCGTTGAATTGGTAGAAAAATTGGAGAATATTGCCATGATTGCATCTTCGAAGCCAGGAACATGGGGTGCCTCTCCTTTTAATTGGGTGTTGAAATTCTTCAGTGTTTTGTATTTGTCTGTGTATAGGTTTAATACATCTTTAGATATATTTGTTCATATGTATTCTTTCTGATGAGGCTGTGAATGCATTATTCTTTAATTTTAGATTGTTCATTGCAAGTATGCAAAAATAGAATTTTGAATATAGACCTTGTAACCTGCAAGGTTTAAAATTAATTTTAGTTCTAATAGGTTTTTAGTGGTTTTGTTACAGAATTGACCAGTTATTATGCCTGCCATGCACTAAAGCCTATAGCTGAATGCTCATACAATGATGAAATCATCTACTTCTCAGAAAGAATCTCCTTGTTAAGTAATGCATGGCTATATATTATACACACAATGGAAAATAATTCATAAAAAGAGGGAAATCCTAGTATTTGCAACAGCATGGATGACCCTTACAGGTATCATGCTAAGTCAAATAGGCCAGAGACTTCTGCATTATTTCACTTATATGTTAACTCACAAAATGTCATATTGATAGAACCAAAGAATAGATTCCAGAGACTGGGTGGTAAGGAAAATTAGGGATAGGTTCATCAAAGGGTACAGACTTCCAGCTGTGAATTGCAAGTTCTGAAAACAATGTGTGGCATAGGTGACTAACATTAACAATGTTGTATGCTTGAGAGTTGCTAAGAGAGCAGACCTTAAATTAGTGTTGTGTGAGATGCAGGAGTTGACTCACCTTATTGCAATCATTTTGCATGCACTATATACATGTATTGAATTATCACATTATATGCTCTATATGTCAATTAGGTCACAGGAAACAATTTAGAGATAAAAAAAAATCTAGCTGTTAGTAAACTGAAAATGTATGCATTTTTATCTCCAAAGGGCAGAGTAACTATAGCCAAGTATCCACATTTGTCAGGTACAGGCCTAGCTTCTAAAATATTTTTCTCAAAATGAAAGACTATATACCTATGATGACAAATAAACTCAGAAATTTGGCATTGTGTTAGTAATGTCTTTACTAAAAGAGAAAATGGAAATTTAGAGGAAAGTATTTCATCCTGAAATAGTATCAATTTTTATTTGTGACTGCTTCTCCACTCATACACAATGAGTAAAATGTTTATTTGAGTCTTCTAGAAATAAAAATTTATCCTGATTATATTGAAAACTCTACTGGGGCAATAGCTTGACGATAAATGCAAGTAAGACAATATTTGGAGAGAATGGTGGTTATACCCAAGATTAGAATAAAATAAAGCTAAAATGGATTTGAGATCAAACCATTCCCATAATAGATGCTTGAAAATCTTAGAGTGTCTGGTACTTATTCAGAATCGTGGGCATGTTTCTTATATTTGTAGTAATTGAGTTTCTTTCGCTTCAGTAGTTCTCAAATTTATTATAGTCACAGAATCTGAGATTTTCAAGGTCAACAAAATTATTCCTGGAAAGGGTAAATCGTTTCCTCTTTGCTGGCTGCACAAGCTCTGTTGCAACTCTTAAACTCTGCTTGAAAGCAGTCAGAGTCAACGTGTAAACTAATGGGCCTGGCTGTATTTTAGTAAAACTTTATTTACAAAAGCAAGTGTTGGCCTGGGTTTGAGCTGTAGGTGGTAGTTTGTCAGCCCGTTTCATTCCAATTATATCACACATTGAATCCCAATAGAGTGTGATATTTAGGAATTCAAGTTAAAAAAATAGCTACACCATACATTATTTTCTTTTAATCATCTCTCAATACAAATTTATGTAACACCACTTGGTACCAAATTTTATGAATAAATCTGGAGTTTTTTCCCTACCCTATTGTAGGGTTATATGTAGCAGCAAAAAAAGGAAATGTGTTGGGCTAAGTGGGCCTCATTGTTTCTATGTAGCAAATATAACCCACATTAAGAAGCCGCTTCCATCTTGATTCTGTGATATTTACTCACATGCTTAAAGCTTAGATATTGGTGGAAACACCAGGAGCCTCCACAGGAGTGCCTTGGAGACATTACTTAGGAAAACTTAACATATATTTGAATTATATACATCATAATCACTCCATGTCGAGAGTTCCTTTTAATGTATTTTAAATCCACGTTGAGTTATGACTGACATATAGAAAGCTGTACATGTTTAATGTGTACAGCTTGATGAATTTGGGGATAAGTATATGCCCATAAAACCATCCCCTCCTTCAAGATCATAAACTATACATCCTATCCTAAAGTTTCCTTCTCCCTTTATTACTTGTGTGTCTATATAAGAACACAACATCAGATCTATCATCTTAAGAATGTTTTAAATATACAATAGTTTTGTTAACTCTAGAACTTATTTATCTTGCATAACTGAAATTTGGTACCCTTGGACCCTCTCCCCATTTCCCCATCCCTGTACCCATCAGCATTGAGGGTTTTGAACTAGAGTTTGACTGTAAGCTGGACAGACCTCGTGTGTTCTCTGACTTCTAGGAACCCTTCCTTTCTGCCATGTTGTTATTTATTAATATTGCTTCCAGTGTACTCCCTAATCCTCAGCAAAAGTTCTGCAGATGGATCAGGGTTTTATTTAAGAAAACCAGTGCTTCAGGCTCTTTCAATTCAATCTTTGAGAAAAACTGCTTGAAAAGTAAATGCAATATGTAGGAGTGACAAAACATTATAAATTTAAAAAGACTATTTTTAGAGCGGTTTTAAGTTCTCAGTAATACTGAGCAGAAGGTAGTTTCCAAATACACCCTGTACCGTACCGTGCATAACCTTCCGCAGTATCAACATCTCATCAGAATGCTACTTTTTTTGTAAACTAAGGAAGAACCTTCATTGACAAATCCTAATCACTCAGTGTGCCTAGTTTATCTTTGAGTTTATTCTTGGTGGTTTTCATTCTATGGATTAGAATAAATGTTTTCTGACAATTATGAGTATCAGAGTATTTTCACTCCCTAACAGTCCTCTGTCCTCTACTTGGTAAACTTTGATCTTTTAATCATATCCATAGTTATGTCTAAGAGTTGGAACCATGCAGTACATAGCCTTTTCAAATTGGCTTCTTTCACTTATGTATTTAAGATTCTTATATGCATTTTCATGGATTGATACCTGATTTCTTTTTAGTGCTGAATAATATTCCATTGTATCTACCACAGTTATCTATTCATCTGCTTAAGGACATCTTGATTTCTTTGAAGTGTCGGCAATAATGAATAAAGATGCTGTAAATATCCAGGGGCAGGTTTTTGTGTGGGCACTATAACTATCTCTTTAGTTAAATACCAAGGAGTGTGATTGCTGGCTTGTATGGTAAGAGTGTTTAGTCTTTTTTTTTTTTTTTTGAAAGGAATAGGCAGGCATGAAGAGGGAGGAAGAAGAAACGCTTGATTTCTTTCTATTTCTTCATCTTGGTGGTTCTCCCCATCCCAGGAAGCAAACCTGGGTCTTTGGGATGATGTGGTCTGCACTTTAGCCAGAGACAGTTGACCGAACCACTACTCCACCAGGATGGGCCAAGTGTGTTTAATCTTATAATAAACTTCCAAACTGTCTTCCACAGTGGCTGTATGATTTTGCATTCATCCCTTTTGCTCTGTATCCTTACCAGCAACTGGTGTTAGTGTTTTGGATTTTGGCCATTCTAATAGGTATATAGTAGTAGCTCACTGATGTTTCAATATTTTCATAAGTTACCTTACACAATATAAAATACAGAAGTAGAGTTGCTGAATCATCACCCAAAGGGTATCTAGATCACTGACCTCTCAGCCAGCCCTGCCCCCATAGAAGTTTGCAAATGTATTAGTTTCCAAAAGATCACAAGCTGAGAGATCTAAAACAATACCCATTTAACAGTTCACAATTCTGAAGGTCAGACATCCAGGCAGATACAGCTAGATTCTTCGTGTGGCGTTTCATAAGCCTGAAATGAAAGTATCAGCAGGTTTTGTTTCCCTCTGGTTGCTCTGCTGAAGCATCTATCTCCAACCTCATCCAGGTCATGGAAATTCATTCTTTGCAATTGTAGTCTGTCTTCTTGCTGGGGGCTTCTCTCAAACCAGGGCAGTGCCTGCAGTTCTTTGCAATGTGGTCCCCATAGGCAGTTCACCCCAATGTTGTTTACCTTCTTCAGGCCCACAAGTGTGTCTCCCTCTGAGTGTGTGACTTCTAAGACCCAGATATAAAAGATTCATGTGGTTAGGTCAGGCCCACCCAGGCCATCTCCCTTTCTTAAACTTACCATGTCATAGAACCTGCATACAGGAGGGGCATCCTATTATATTCAAAGTCCCAGGAATTATCCAGGACATACATATCAGAAGATGGGAATATTGGAAGAGATCTTAGAACTCTGCTTATCACCTAAAGCAGATTCCAAGAACCCCAGAGTTTCTCAGATTCCAGCTTGAAAATTTCTACATTACTTTGATCATGGATCATTTTTGAGGAGGGGAGGCAAGAATGAAGGCAGGCAGATAGGAAGAAAGATTTTTATCTATTTTTCAGTTTCCCCCCAGCTCTGGGTCATTAACCAAGATCCCTGGACTTTACCTGGGTACCAGTTTAGCACCTCAGCCAGCAGGGCATGCAGATCAAGGATCCTTTTTGGCAAAGGTACTAATTCGTCAGGGATAATAAATGTTAATTTTCTCTCCATTCTACATTGCTTACTTTCAGTTCTTATTATCATTATTGATTCACAAGAATATCAAGTTACTTTAATAAATGAATTTTTAGAATTCCTACAAGTTTTAATTTCTTCTTAGTTTACTGAAATAATCATCTCTATATCTCATCACTAGGAACAACTATAGAGAATTGCACATCTTGAATATGTTTAAAGTAACTCGACAATTTAGGTATTCTCATTTCTAAGGGTAGAATTCTTAAAACATATGTTAGAGGTGTACTTTTTCTCTCCCTATTCAATTGCCTTTTACTTTATTAAATTTTTCTGGCTATAGAGATAAGATTCTTTTGATAGAAAGCAAATGGATAATAACAGGAAAGTATAGTAAAAGAAGACTTAAAAATGGGACTCTGGGGCATGCCCTGGTAGAGTAGCATTTAGGTTAATCGCCTCTGAAGAAAAGCAGGCCACATACTCCTGGGTTGGAGTTCTGGATTGGGGGAGGAGGAAATAACTAGTATGATAAAACACCTAAATAATTATTAAAACGTGCTTCTTCCACTGTCTTCCTGCCTGTCTGCCTGCTCGCCTTCATTCCTACCTGCACCTTTCCTTAAAAAAAAAAAAGAAAAAGAAAAAAAGAATGGGACTCTGATTTGCATCCACATTTAAAAGGAGACTGAACAAAAAGGACCCTTCAGAAACTCATACTAATCAGTGACCAGAAGCATGTGAGAAGCGTGAAATATCAATAGCATTAAGTGAAGCAGAGTCCTGTAAGTGGGTCCCAAGAGTCACAGCAGGACAAGAGTGTCTGTTGGAGCTCAATCAGGTAAAGAGTAGCTACCCAAGGTATTTTGAGTAAAAAGTGTTTTAAGACAGGGAACTAGAGGCTTGTATAGCTGTTCAAAGGCTGAGGGAGAAAAGACCAAGAGGATCTTAATTGATTTTCATGAAATCTGGCAGAATAGGGATGACAACCCCACAGATGATCTGTACAGTTACTGTATGCTTTACCAGAAAATGCATGCTTCTCTTTTCTCCTCCACTTCCTAAACCTCATGTTTGTGATTCAAAGAAGAATATGATCCAGAATCATGGCATCTAGTGACCCTAGAAAAGAGACTTTCTGAGTGATGCAGAGAAGAAAGAGAAAGGAGAAGTCATGTTTCCTAGTGGCAAAATATACTCAGTAAATTCAACAACGTACTAACAAATTCAACAAGAGTAGATTACTAACATTTTTGAGTAATGTCTATGCCAGCACTCCATTAGAGATTTTATGCACCTTATCTCCTCTAATGTGCAGTAGATACTGTACTTACTGAACAGATAGTAAATCTGAGACTCAGTGGTCAATGTTGCTCAGGGTTACATGGTTAATGAATGGTGATAGGAAATCAAGTCTTCACAATCCAAATGTGTTCCAGTTGATCACCCACATATTGTATTCAATCAGAACAAAGACAATGAGGTTATATAAAATAATTTGCACCATCAAAATTTTAATATTCATAGTGATCAAAGATACCTTAATAACATTCACCCCATCTTGTCTAGTGTCTTGATAAGTAGAATATTGACCACTAAATCCTTGTAAATGACAAGTGCATTCTAAGGGTCTTGCCTCTTATGCCTACCCCATAGTCCTGAACAATACAGTCAGGTGAATTTTCCAGAAGTTCACCATCTCCAAAATTATCTCAATGCCTTCTTTACTGTAAAATCATACATCTCCATTAACTTCTTAAAAAGGGGGCTTTATGGTGGTTCTTGTTTTGATGTAGTTCTTAAATCAGATTGCAAAAAGTCAGGATTGATTTCAGTCCTGAGAAAGCCTGTATTATGAACTCACCAAGATAAATGCATGTATAATTTGTCCAATTAGATAAAATATATAGATTAGATACATTGTATATCTGCAATGTGGCCACATTGCATTAGTTGGGTAGTTGGTTTATGGTCCCTTATTGAATTTTCCTACTTATATTCATACACAAATGCAATGTTACTTTTACAGCTGTATTTCTCAAAGCATCAGACTATTGCATGGCATACTTATTTTGTTTAATGACTTCTTTTTAATGCATTTTTTAATAGTACAGGAAACTTTTCATCCCGATGTGAACTCTAGAAATCACAAACTATCACAGTTAGTTTTCCATAAATATCTCTTCATTTTCACTGGATTTCAACTATTATTGTAGTTACAGTCTTCAATGACTCAGAGTATGTATTTCAATTGATATCACAGATTTAACTATAACTTTTAGAAATATTTAAATTAATTTAGGAGATTAGCTGCAACAGGATTCAAATTGAAATTTAAGGATTTGAAGGGTTATTGAGATCAGAAAAATTCTTGAATTTAAAACAAAAAGAAGTTGACATTGAATTAGAGTTATTGGCAGACATCCCACAGAATAAACTTAGAATTGAGCTGTTATATGAATTTAATTGCAAGATAGGCTGTTAATCTATAGCAAACTAAATCAGAAGCTCAATAAGCCACAAAAATGTATTAGGTTCGATTTGATAGAAAGATTTTACTTCATTTATGTTTCAAACTGATTTTGATAGGTTTTACTTAATTCTCCTTTGTATATATGACAAATATTCAATATCTCATTTATTCTTGTTAATCCAGCATGTCTTTGCTGCCTAAGACATCCAACAGCTCTATAGAAGGAGAAAAAGTATGTCTATAAATTCCTGAAAGAGTGCAATTTATGTTCTAAGAAGGAACACCCACATTAAGCACTTTCTTTCAATGGCAATGACTTGTGAATTCCTCTAGAAAGTTTCTGTGATTTCTAAAACATTCAATGTATTACTATCTAGACTTGTAAAGAAATAAAAATAAAAGTTCCTGCTTACTCTGCAATCTCAACTCTGATAAAATCCTAGGTTTAAATTTTACCCTGAAATACAGAATTCCATAATTGCTAGTAATCTTTACATAACTCACTTCTATGTAATGCTACTGATATTAAAAAAAGACCTCATGTAATAATCTAATACTGCACATATGTGATAACTGAGTTTAATTTGAGGATCCCTGACATTCTGTTCATCTGTTTTGACATGAGTTACTGTCTTAACTAAGTCTTCAATCAAAGGATGACACTCTCTATCTACATTCTCTCAAAAAAAAAGATTAAGAGATATGACGTTTTAATTTTATTTCATTTGTCTGCTAATTTAGCAGATTAATTCAGTGTAATATCTGATTTTTTTCAACTTGAGTTCTTCCCCACTTACTCTCACAAGATTCCCATTAAACTCAACTATGTCAGAATTACAGTCCTCTCCTCAGTTAGTTTCAACACTTGTTATTAAAGATACGGTTGTAAATAAATTTCTTTTATGACCAAATCTGTAAAATGAGTCTTTACTTTTCATGCGTTGTATGGGGGTATCCATTTACAAAGAACTTAAAGAATTAATTTTGTATTGTCATTCCTAAAGAAGCCAGGCATTTTATGTTTGCTCAGCACAGGAGTTTCTTTTCCAGGTATCTACACAGATTATGTTACCTCTTTCTATATTTTGCTTTGACGTAACCTCAGCAAGGCATGTGTGTGTATGTATGTATGTATGTATGTATGTATAAAATCAACTGCATTTAATACTATGGCTTATTCTTCTCTACAATCCCAATGTCCCTTATCCTATTTGTTTTCTTCTCTAAAATACTTGCCAAAAAAAGCATTGATTTGTGTCCATATTACTCATCAGTGCACCTTTGGCACCTAAAAAAGTTTGACACATTGTCTCAATAAATATTTTGTAAAATGATTTTTGTACTGAAAGTATAGTGTTTCCTGAGATGTGTGAATTCAGAATCGATATACCACATTTAATAATTCCTTATGTTTGACAGTGGCTACATTTCTCAATTACACAAGATCTATAACTTAGTTAACTCTTTCCTATTCCAGGTAAATAAAAAATTAGCTCTGTGCCATTTCTTATATTATTTTCCCAGCTTAATAATAATTTCTCCATCATCGGTTAGTCATTTTTGGTCTAGTTTCAAAGCAATTTCTTTCACTTTGAACTGTATAAGCCCTAAGAAGACAATACATTAACTTTTAGAAAACAATCAAATGTTATTATGTACATTAAATCTTTCCCTTTGATTTCCATGTGTATAGCACATTGATGATAATCTTACAGCTCCCTTTAGTACCTAATATTTAAATATACAGATCTGATATGGTGCCCAAAAAAGGTAATAAATCCTCATGACCAAAACCCAGAAATACTAAATAGAATATACTAATTTTATAAATAATGCAGAGCTGAATTTATAAGGGGGAAAAAAAGGATATCTTCTGTTATAAAAGTGAATAGGAGATTAAAAAGCCAGAAAGAGCTAAGTCCATCAAAGTAAACAATAAGCATTATTTGCAATAAAGGATAATTTAATGAGGTGTAATTGGTTATATAAAGGATGAAATAACTGCAGGACAAACAGGGGACAGTGATTAAACCAACAGTTTAGTTGGAACAGGAAACCACTTGCATCAAATGTAAAGACTAAAGATTGGGGACATCAAGAAGAGAAGTGATTTGGCAGTTCTTTGGATTCTTTTGTTTTATTTTTAAAGGAAAGGTGCAGACAGGAATGAAGGTGGATAGGCAGGAAGTCAGGAAGAGAAAAGAAGATGCATTTTGTTTTCTTTCCATTTTAGTTGTTCACATTGGTTGTTTCCCTTCAGACCCAGGACTTGAACCCAGGGCTATTTGGCTTGCTCCTTCAGAGGCGATTGACCCAACAGCTACTCCACCAGAACTTGCTGATTTGACAATTCTTATATTTAATAAATGGTAAAAAAAAAAAGTGCATACTAGGAAATTTGGCTCCAAAACTGTCTTCTTTCTCACTATAACATAGAATTTTATGAAGAACAAGCAGATATGGAAAACAACTGAAGCACTCTTTTATTTTTAATTCATTTTGTTAAAGGAACATTAGATCATAACATTATATAGGCTTAAGGTGTGCATCATTGCAAATCAACATCTGTGTGTAATATAATATACTGAGTTCACCACCAACAGTCAAAAGTAATTGAAAAAAAGTAATTAAAACTGAAATCGTATCAAGCGAGGATGAACAGAATATTGAAGTGGAAGCTGTATATGAGTAGCCCAGAATATATAAAGGAGGAAAAGCAAGTAAAATACGAGTGTAGAGAGATGGACAAGAGAATCAGAAAGTAAAAATACCTCTCATACAATTCCCAAAAAAGAGAATAGGAAAAATACATTCTTTTCCTAGATTGATAAAATAATTTTAGGAAGAAAAAATATTTAATCTTAACAGGATAAATGAGAATCCATATGTAACATAATGTATCATACCCAAAATGGAAAAAAAAACTGATAAACAACTAGAAAAATAATTTATCTGCAAAGAAATGATAAACCTATAACAGCTATGTCAAAAGTACTAACAGTGTCAGAGCAGTGATTGATAATGGAAATATATCTTTAAAATTGATAAGGGAAAATAACTGACTTCCTAAAATTCTAGATCCGGTAAAGGATTTTTCATGAATGAAGGTAAAAAGGATGTTTTTGGGGAAATGCACACACACACACATACACAGTCAACTTCTTAATTATTTTTTAGAATTACAAAGTGTCCCTTTTTGTCTTAATGTTTTGAAGGCCTTAATTATACTGAGGGTAAAATATTCAGATCTGACTTGTTTCTATTTACCTGGTATAGATTGCCATTCATTTTAATTTTAACCTTTCAAATCACATTTTTAAAAAACTCACATATGTTATAGAGTTCAATTGGTTTCATGATATAATGTAATTTTTTATTCTTAATTGAAATATGCCTAATTAAATTTAATGATAGGATGGTTATGTTTGGGATTTGTTCTTTGTATATACATGTTTTATGTGGTCTATTATTAACTATAGTCTTCTAATGGGTTATGTATTTTAAGGTTTATATATTGTTTCAAAAGTTATCTTTGTCCTTAGATATTTATAAATACCCTTACTATTTATATAATACTGTTAAGAAAGAAGATAATATCATAAAAATGTCACTCCTACTTAGGATTGTTAATTCATTAACATGAACTCAATGAAACACCACACAAGTTTTTGCTGAGAATTATACCAGCTGATTTTAATATTCATATGGAAAAGCAAAACAGCAAATATATGCAATTAAATTCTGAAAAATAAGTTCAATGAGGGGAAATTAACCCTACCAGATAATAAAACATTACATAAGGCCTCTGACATATATAGAGAGCATTCAAAGAGTACATTGTAAAAGGGTTTCCATAAATACAAAAGATATACATGGGGGTAGCATCACATATCAGTTTGGAAAAGGGCCTTTTAGTAAATGATTTTGAAACAGTTATGCAGCTATATGAAGAAAAAATAAGTTGAATCCAAACTTCTCATACCAAGTCAGTATAAATTTAAAATACTAAATGAAATATTATCAGTGATTTAAGCCATGTATAAAAAATAATGTAGCTGACTAGATTTGACCCAGGAAGGCAAAGATGACATAACAGAAAATCTATTTATTTACCACATTACCATATGAAAGAAAAAAACCTTTGAATTGTATCAACAGATTGTTAACAACAAACTGACAATAGAAAGATAAGAACATCCTTAACATATTAAAGGATATTTACTAAAAATTCATAGTAGACATCATACTTAATGGTAAAATAGAGGAGAATTCCCTTCTATATCACAACAAGAGAAGTAAATCTAGCATCATTACCAACCTAATGCTGGAGCTATATGATAATAAGAAATAAAGAAATACATTAGAATTGAAAAAATAAAAGCTTTCACTTAGTTTGTTCTTCTCCAAGAGAATCTAGAAAACAGTTTGTGCTAGAAAGATAAAAGGAGAACTCCATAAATTTCCTAGATATAAGATCAATCATTTTGTTCTCTTGGTCAATATATTTATCGAACACAAACTGTATGCCAGACATGGCTCTCGACATTGAGGACCCAGCAGTGAAGAAAACAGACAAATATTCAGAAAATCATAGTTGAAAGACAAAAAAATCATATGCTCTAGGATGAGAATAAATGTCAATTATCCTCAAATATCATGAATTCAAACCTCAAAAATTCAAAATCCTAATGTGAAAACAAAACTGAAAAGTCAGTGCCATAATTCATACTGAAGAGAGACATTCATGGTGTTACATATTTGCTCAGTCATATTTTCTGCTACCCATTTCCTCAACATAGATTTGAAAACCCCAAACATGGCATGCCCTGGTAGCGCACACATTAAGTCTGTGACTCCAGCGTAGTCCACACAAACCCCAAGGACCTGGGTTCACCTGGAGTGGCTGGTGGGCTGTAGGGGACTTAGGGGAGACAACCAAAATGAACAACTAAATAAAATGAGTAAAATGCTAATAGTCATTTAAACAGATGAGAGTCATTCAAAAATGGAGACAAATGAAATAATATAGAGACAGAACTACTGGCATATTTGGAAATTTGTACATTATTGTATCCTTCAAATAAATATTAAAAGCAAGAATCATTTAGTAATGAGTATTGGATGATTAGTTGTCCATATGGGCAAAGATAAAATTAGATCATTGCTTCACAACATATGAAGATAAGTTCTAAATTGACTGGAGATAAAAATGAGAGAATTAAAGCTGTGAAACTTTTAGGAGACAATATAGGTTAATATCTTCATCTTTATTGCTTCACAATAGAGGGGAATTTCTTAAGACACTGAAAACACAAATCATAAAAGGAAATACTGATACATTACACCACATAAAAAGAGACTTCTGTTCATCAATGGATAACATTAAAAGTTGTATACCTGAAATTTAATACATGTTAAAAACCCATGTACCTCAATTGTTTTTTTTTTAAAGTGACAAAATCATATATCAGATTATTTTTTAAATGATAAAAACAAAATGATATTATCTAATATAAACAGAGTTCTAAGACTAAAAATATAACTAAACATACTATTAAAAACTGTTAAAAATATGTCTAAGAAAGTCAGAAAAATCTTAAATGGCCATTAACAATGAAAATATGGTAAAAGCCTTATTCATAAAAATGTAAATTAAAACAAAGATAATTTCACACCCATCGGATTATCAAAGATTAAAGGGTCTCATGATAACAGTTTAAAGTACTAATGTGAGGAAATGAGAATTGATGTTTTAATGAGACTGTAGATTAGTACAAATCTAGAGAACAGTTTAAAGATACCTAGTTATAGTGAAGAACACATAATCCTTCCAAGAATTAAACTCCAGGAAATACAGCACAGAGAAAGTCTTGCAAATATGAGTCATTTTCAAGGATGTTCATTCCACATCCGTCTGAATATCAAAAAAGAGGTAAAAATATAAAAGGTCTATCAATAGAGAATCAGTAAATTAATTGATATAGTGGTATATATTGAATATTACATGGCACTGAAAATTACTGAACTACATTTATTTGATTATTTAGGTAATTATAAAAATTTTAATATTCAATAAATAGTTTATAAGATGACCTACAAAGGCTAATACTTTTATTAGCCATCTGACTGTATTAGACTTTTGTTTTTTAATCAGGCTTATAGAAGTTTTTAAATAACAAAACACCAGATATTGTTTGTAAGTACACAGAAATAGTAAAGTTTTGAAACTTGGTATGAGGATAATATACAAATAGTACATGGGAGAGCACCAATAATTATTTGGGTTAGTACTTTATTTTTTAATCTAATACAAGGAATGCAAAAATTCAATATCTATTAAATCCGAACTGGAATCTTGATTTTATTTTTATGTTCATTTGAAGTATTTCTAAATAAAAATTAGAAAAGACAAAATAGTAGAGTACCTAATGTCTAGATGTAGATCTGTCAATGAATAACTGCTATCATATCACTAGAGTCCAGTTTTGATTTCAGTTGCTTCTAGATGTTAATACTCTGCATTGTCATGCATCATGTAATGATGGGGATAGGTTTTGAGAACTGCATTGTTAAGCAATTTTGTTGTCTGACTCTCAGATTACTTATACAAACCTAGATAATAGAATCTACTACACACCTAAATATCTAGAGACCAACATCCTATATACATATATGTAAACATACACTCACAATTATACATGTATGTACATTTATACATGTATAGACACATTCATACATAGATACACATTTATACATATGCATACATATACACACATACAAGATACATATGTACACATGTGCACACATGCACACATACACACGTATGTGTATACGTAGTCTGTCCTTGACAAAAACATTGTTATATGGGGCATGACTATGTATGACATTAAAACATTCAGTCAATTTAGTTGACTTAGTTCCAAAATCAGTTGATATAGAGCTGGTTGCCTATTGAGATGATTAGTTTATTAAGTCAAAAGTATTAAATATCTGTCATGAGGCAGAACTCCATGGGTTTTACTAAGGTATAAGTAACATTTCATAAGCAGCCCCATTAGAATAGCTTTGAAATAATTTTTCTTCACATAAAGGATTTATCAATGGTCATTAAGGTCAAAGGTAGAAAAATTGGACAGATAGCTTCTCACCTAAAATATTGTTTTATAAAAAGGTTTAAAATTTAGCAAAGCAAAGGAGCCTTAATTTACAAGAGAAATGCATGCTGACCGATCAAATAAAATGTGCAAGTATCCTTGCAACTACAAAAGAATTTAGGATGTAAAAATCAGATCATTTAGTAAACTTTAGCTAGTAAAACATTCTGCTAAACCAGGAGCTCTTCTAAGTCCATTTTCCTATTGTAAATGGAACTCTGTTGTTTACATTTGCATTAATATTAACTGTATATGACGGACTGGGAAAGATTCAGCAAGGGCCTTTTTTCCCAATGAATCCAATTTCCATAAGCCAATCAAAGGTGTCTCTGATAGGGAAATTGATACTTATAAATCACCATTGATTTTAGGCATTCTTTATTTCTATGGACATTTATTCACCAAAGAAAAAGTTTATTGGTCACCAACTCTTGCTAATAAGTCACAACTCCTTGATGAATTGATTATCTATTGCTACGTAACAAATAACACCAAATCTTAGTGACTTTAAATGACAATATTATATCTGATTGTTTCCTCTGGGTCAGATATTCCAGAAGTAGCGCACTGGGCAATTGTGGTTCCATGTTTCTCAATCAGATGTCAATCAACTGCAATCATCTAAATGACTGTGGCGGGGAGATACACTTTCAAGGTTGCTCAATACATGGCTAACAAGTTGCTCTGGCTGAGAAGAGGAGAGCACTATTCCTCTCTACATGGTTGTCTAACAGAATTACTTAAGTGTTTTTCTAACGTGGCAACTGGCTCTCCCCATAATGAATGATGAGATCAATGTAGAAGCCATATTGCCTTTTTTATGATAGCCTTGGAAGTCTGTCCCTGCCACTTCTGCCATAGTCTATTGGTTACACAGGGTCAACCCTAATTCACTATGGGAAAGGACAACACAGGCAAATTCCAAGCAGTCATGATTATTGGGAGCCATATTGAAAGTTGGTCTCCATGCCTTCCTTCCAAATAACTCACATCAATTCTGATAAATAATAAATGCTATGGTACATGATTTTTAATCCTTTATATGATTATTCCTAGGAAAAGCTACACTTTTTTCCCAGTTATCCATCTCCAAAGACTGAAAATATAAGCAAGATAGAACTGAAAATCACTTATCCTGATTTTGCTTTAAAGATAAAGTTGACAAATTTTAAGAGTCATTGTTTACAATTATTTTTTTTATCATTTTGGCAAAACAGAAGTTAGAGTTTTAATATTAATCTTAGAAAAGATGACATTTGAGGTTAACACTGAAAAGTCAAACAGAATGCTTGAGGCAAGCCTATATATCAAAACTGGCAGATTGAAACAGGAATGGTTTTTGAAATCAGATTTTAAATGTAACCTGGTTTTCAATTTTGCTTAGTGAAAATAATAATCCAATTTGAAACAGGTTTTATATTTCCACTTTCAAAGATTAAGTTCATGGCTATTGAGAAAACAATTATTTCAAAATAATATAGTATGCAAATATATTTTGAGCTCAAATAATAACCATTTCCCCATAAAGTTCTCTTCTCATTGTACCAAACTGTACTAACATACAAAAAGGAGGAAAAGGGAACTATGATTTCACTTGTTTCTCTCTCCAGGTTAATAAGAGCCTATGGAGCTAAGAATGACAGATCTCAAAGACATCACCTCATTAGGTAAAAGGAGTTCAAATGGGAAATCAGGTGGCAATTACTAAAGTGTTAGAAGGTTTGGAAGAATTAAGCTAGGAAGGAAGGTTATGAAATTTTAAAAGCCCAATTGCCAGAACTCTGAAACAAATACAGAAGATTCTTTTTGGATTTCAAGGTCCTTTGTAACAGAAATTTTTAATATCAAAACCAAGTTATGATTCTGCTCTAAGCCTCTTGCTACTTAGTTTTTTATCCACTGTAGGAAACTGCCGAGTGATCCATCAGGTAGACTATACCTCTGCCTCTCCGTACATAGTAGAGTGGTGCTCAGAGATTAGACTGTAAACTCGCAAAGTTTTGCCATTTGGGAATAGTCATCGCCCTAACATGCTGTTTATATCAACCTGCTAACTTGGCATGGAAACTGCTTTCCTATTTTTCTTTCCAATTTGGATTAAGCTCCTATCTTGTGACCTGTATCTGCTTACGTTGTCTATATGCTAATATTCTATTTGGTTTGGTTCTGATAATCATCTTCACTTTATTAAAGTAGCTTGCTTCAATGTTTTACCAATTACTGTTGACATATTAAGACATAAAATTGCATGTCTTATGCACTGTGCTTGTCATTTGTCATTTTTTAAAGTTTGTTTTTATTTTCTGAACATACTTGAAGGAAAATTCTCATCTCCCTTAAGCCTACTGCTCTATCCCTCATGTCAGTTGTCTAAGACAAGTAGTATCCTTTCAACACCCTTCATATATTTGCTTAGGTCAACTAGGGTGGTTCCTATTTTCTGCAACCAAAAACATCATATGATACTAAATCATAGAGAAAGCCATCAATTATAGTGAAAGATCCCATTAACATGTATTTTTTTAATTTATGGATAACCGTCCAGTAACCCATGGCATGCAGTGACTAAAACAGATTTTAGATTAGGCATCTACATGTAGAATGTGGTTATCATTGATGGAAAAACTTTGGAAGAGTAGTTGTGTTTTCTTCACCACAACCTTGAAAAGTTTATTCATAATAGGGTCTTTAAAAAAATCTCTGGCAGCAAGGGAATGAAGGAGTTAATCTAGCAGTGGTAAAGGGCCCTAGAACTGGGGTGAAATGCACAGACTGAGGTGTCAGTTTAGTACCCTGAAAAGCTTACAGCAATGTGAACAAGAAACAACAATTTTAAAAAAGGTATTTCTGAGATCATTCTTTCTGGCAGCGTAGTAGGTAGCTTGAAAATCAGCCCAGTATGAACTGTGGACCAGGTAAAATAACAAACACTATCTTAATGCATATCTGAGCTCACAAGTTGCTCATGAAGAATTCGAGAACCAGCATGTTAAACTTACGGCGAAGCAGCATCACTCTCCGAAGGTAGTTAACTATCTGCATAAACAAGAGGATTTTTTATTGATCAGCAAAGTGAAGGACGGGATTTAAGACTTGATCCCCATGCATAAGGAATTAAAGCTAAAATCATCTGTAAGAGTTTGGGATTTTCAAAAGTGAAAAGATGGACTCAGGAAAATACACAAGATATTAAAGGGAGATGAGAAAGAAATTTCCATATGCAAGTGGAAAGACTTGAGTTAACATCCCTCTGTGTTGTGGGGGAAAGAGGCAAGAAATTAATATCCAGTGGTCTCAGTTGGGTATCATCCTCATGTTCTTAGAAGAAATAAATGCTAACCGTCTCTGAAGAAACAGGCTCTCATCTCAGGTTTTATGGCACCTCTGCAGAAAGAGCTGGATCCTACATGAGTTTGCAATTCCCAAATACACAGTAAACAAGAAAATAAGGCACAGAAACCAGAATAAGGAGAAACAAACTCTAGGCTACTATCCATCAACCGAGAATCTATATACCTAATAGAGTTATCTAATACACAGTATGAAATGTATTGCATTTAAAAATAGTGTACTTATATTTAAATAAAAATCAAATAAAATACATAAACAAGGAGAAATTCTTTTTTAAAGAATTATTGGGATTTATAAAAGAGCCAAAATAGAACTTACAAAATTTAAAAGAAAAAACCCTAATAATTAGAAGTATGTAAAAGCTCCTCCCCCCAACTCCCTTACTTCAGTCCTAAGCCTCAAAGTCAGGTTCTTGAATTTACCTGGCCCTGCACCTCAGCCAATGAACCATAGCGTTTTCTGCACATTTCTTTTTGTAGACTCTGTGGGCTAGGTTAGTTAGTCCAACATTGTAATAACTTAAGAAGTGGATCCACACACACAGACCATCCTCCCAGCCACCATGCCTCTGTTTTCCCCCAACTTTACTGAGATATTATTAATAGATAACACATATAAGTTTAAAATAAATAAATCAACATAAAAGCTACGTCTGTCCTAAGGACTCTTAGTGATTTTAGAAAACTCAATTTGAACTTTTATTTGGAGGAACATCTCTGGTCTAAATAAAACATAGTCCAAAACAATTCAGCCAAAACGACATATTGTGATAGGTCTGCATATTTTTCTATATACAATCTAACTAGTTGCTCTTAATCTAGATATTAAAAGAGATTTGCAAAATGTAAACCAATGCCACTCTTCCCACTATTTTTTTGTTTTGAAAATAGTCATTTTACATTAAAATGTTAATATGATACTATGTAATTGACTTGAGGTTATTTTCAATTGAAAGAAATATTTATAGATTTCCTGGTTTTACTGTAGTAAAGTATATCTGTATATCAAATATATGTGTGTATATATGTAGGTAATATATCAAAAGCACTTTGGGGTATTCTTGTATTTCATTGCAATTTTTTTAAATTTTGTTTTAGGAACATTGCATAATAACATTATAAGGTGTGTATCATTTCAAGTCAACGTCTGTATATACCACATTTACATTAACCACTGACAAGTAATCCTGAAAACAGTGTTTGAAAATGACTGCCCTAGAAGAAAATCTTGAACTAAGGGTACATGTTAACTATATCTATAGCAACAATACTTATAATAGTCCTGCCAGGAGAAAAAGGATATGTACACATTTAAAGTGTTGATAGGTTTTATCTCATTGACTTCCAGAAAACTTGTATAAATTTACATTTCTCCCAGGAATGTATAAAATAGTCCATTTTCTTATATCCATACCAATACTGAGTATTACCACTCTTTGTATTTTCTGATGTTTTAATATAATTGTTCTAATTTTCATTGTAGTGATAACTAATGAGTTTCAACATTTTGCATGTTCTTTTTTCCTAAGGCAAGATGCAGGAATGAAGGTGAGTAGGCAGGTAGGCAGGAAGAGAGAGGGAGGAGGAGGCATCTTTCATTTCTATTTAGGTGTTCACACTGGTTGCTTCTCCCTCAGGTCCAGGACTCGAACCTCAGGGATATGAGGCCTGTTCCTTTGGAGGTGATTGACTCAACCACTGCTCTACCAGGGCGTAACTGCACATTATTTTTATTTGTTTTTCTCCCTTTCTGAATTGTTGATCTTGTCATTTGCCATTATTCAAATCAGGGTGTGATAGGAGATCACATTAAAAAATACTTAGAACAAATGACCTATTGATTCACTATTATGATTTTAAAATTAAATTCAAATATTTAACCCACCCACCCACAAAGAACTGCAGTGTTCATAATTATCAAGTGTTATTGAAGAGGTTCAGAGTTAGTCTTTAAACTTAAAGCAAATTTAAAATGCTTTTATAATTCTGTTAATGTAAAATTATTAAAGAAGAGACATATAATGGAAAATAAAATTATTTGACAATAATAAGGGTCTTGATAGCTATACTATATTGATATGGTCTAGGAAATCCAAAGGTTAATGGGAGAAAATCATGCTGTATTCTTTTTCTTCCATGAGGGAATAAAAGTTAAATAATTACAGAAACAGAATGTCTTGATTCTCAGCTGGAATTTCTATTCGGTTCTTTAGCCTCCTAGTTGCTAATCTATGCTGGATTCCTGAGAGTCTCATCCTGCTTTTACATAGTTTGGAGCGAGCCACCATATCTTTTATCAGAAATGGTGATTGGGGATTCCCACTCTGTGATTCTTTCCTCTCAGATTTCCCCTCAGAACCCCATTACTCTGACAGTCCAAACTCTAACTTCTCTCTATCATTCCATATGATGGCCACTTATTTTAGGCAAACTGCAAATGGAAGTTGAGTCATAGTGAGACAGGCAAGGAAGGCTCCTATGACTGAAGTCTGGAAGAAGCCATGATGGCACACAGAAGGGTTTCAGAGCATGAGTGATGTGAGGTGGGCATCATTCTGGAAGGGAGGCCTAGTACATGGAAGAATGACGGTGTGTGTAATAGAGGGTACCTAGTGCAAGTCGCAGAGCCCATGTAGAGTGAACTAGCATCCAGATTGCATTGTCAGGGCTGTATAGCAGATCTTAGAGATAAGAGATCTGGATCTGATTCCTGGCTCTGTCGTTTCCTCTTTGACCTTGGATATATAATTTAATCTCTTTACTTTTTTGATAACATTGAGCAAAATATACTGACCTCATCTCTGATAGTTGAATGTGAGTTTGAAATGAAATTGAAGTAATATAAAGCAGGATAAATAAAAATACTTTGAGAATGATAAAATATTGTATAAATTAGCTCACCTGTATTGCTAATGTTTTTTTACAGAATAATCAAAATGTCTCTTACAATATACCACCAATCAGTATTATTTTTCAAAGGTTTTGTGTGTATCCCTACAGCATGCAGATCACAGGCTTTGGAATTTATATATTAGTTCTAGCAGCTACATGATATTGGACAAGTTAGTTAACTTTCTGAGGTTGGATTTTGACATCTAGAAAAATTTCACAGCTTCATTATGAGAAATGAATGGTGCAATATATGAACTCAGGAGTAAAGGAAAAATTATAATCAACATAAGAAAACTAATAACAATTTCTAAAGACTAACTTAGTGCCACTGGGCAATTTAGGTACTAATTCATTTTTATGCAAGTTTTTAATTTGCTAATTAATATTTGAATATTGCCTTATGTGACTAATTTTTTATTTGTAAATGATCACCGTTTTAAAAATATCTTCAACTAAAACATTATCTCAGGTCTTTCAAGACTGAGAGTTTGGAGGAGGGCACTAGAGAAAGAATACCTAATAACAGATTAATCCCAATTCATATTAAATAGAGCAAGTGAGTAGAGCCAAATTAATAGCAAAGAAATAATGGCTTGCATATCTATTTTTTAAAATGCCATTTGTGGAAAACAACAAGAGAACAACCACAATTTGTTTGGATATCTCATCATTTTGGTAAGTGCAAGTCTATTCATTTAAAATGTGAAAGGCTGACATTTGTAGTCAATAGTTTGAAATGTTAATGTGTGTTAATCTGGGAGCAAATCATTTCCTATTTAAATAGATCGATTTTTGTTCAGGAGAGAGTTGTAATCCCTAATGATGTGGTAAGTCATTTAGAAATAGTTTGAATAGCTCTGGAACCAAAGGATCTGTCAGTAAAAGATATCAGGCAGTAGTCTCAGAAACAGATTTCATAGAAAATACCTCTCAGTTGGTGAATATGTATTGTCCTTCCTTATAAATAGTACCTATTTATGCTAGTAATAGGATTCTTAATACATATGAATAGTTATGGCAAGGAAAATGGTAACAAATTTTCTCCTTCCTCCAGAAATTGCATCCATTCTTGGCAAGAAGCTCCTGAATTGTTAGAACATCAGGAGAAATAGGCAGCTGTCCTTTTAAGAGATGCATATTTAGAATGTGATGCTGCCTTTAAATAAATACTTTATCTAATATAAGACATCTGCTTATGTGAGATTCTAATTGCCTCCAACTCTCATAAAATACCATAAAGGTATCATGTTTAAGCATAACTGAGACACAAATCATTGTCTTATAGCAACCTTATACACCCTCCTCCTCCCCCTCTACCCCTTCCTCCCCCTCCTCCTCTTCCCCCTCCTCCCCCCTCCTCCTCTTCCTCCTGATCCTCCTCCTCCCCACCCCACCCCCATCATTAACATATGAGAATGTTCTATGGCAATATTTAAAACATGCTAATAATAATGCTTAAATACTGTTTATTTAAAAAAAATTCAAATTTAATGGGTCATTGTTCATTTTATTATTTGTTCTTGCTATTACTGCTATAGTGTTTATTTTGTCTTATTTTACCTTTTGGCTAAGTCTGTCAACCTTAACTCAGGAACTTCAGTTCTAATCTGTTACTGTCTGTGCTTCTATATACATACTCTCCTCTTTATTGAATAACATTTTTCTCTGATTTTAAAATTTCTCTCCTAAAATAATGATTCTCAGTTTCTGATTTTATATTTCTAATTTGAGGAATATGTCCACATTTAATGAACCACTTTCAGGTCAGTTGAAGATCAGTCCAGCAATCAACTGATTCTGTGAACAAATACTGTGATCTGGTAACCAGGATTGAAATTAACCACAGTGGCTTCAGCAATTGAGAGAAGGATGATATTAGATTCATAGTAGACATTCTGTTCTTTGTAATGACCTTTAAAATGGCCAAACCCTTCCCTGCTCAAGTATAAAATATTTGAATTGCATTTTCCTTTATTCCACTCTAAATCTCCTTGCTTTGACTATACTGCTATCAGATTAAACATCTCCCTGTTGCAAGGACTTGGACAATTTATAGACGTCAGTGTCACTCTCCATCATTTCTTGGAGACTTTATCACTTGGCTCACTGTCACTTTCCCCAGTACTGCTCCAGCCATCATTCTTGATAATTTCATTAAACACATGGTTGATGCTTTTAATACCTGAAATTTGGACTTCTTAATTTCCGTTTTCAAATGTTCTTGTCTTCTACTTTCTCATCCCTCTGCTCCCCGGAAGATGCCCTAGTCATTCTCATAACCACAGATATAACTACTCCATAATTTCAATTTCCGGTATCCCATTCTGTCCACCATATCCTGTATTTCTGTTCATGTCTTAGCCAGAACCCCAACTCCAATTATCCCCTCCCCCACCTAAGCCCACTCATTACCCTTCCTAACTTTTCACTACACCTTGCCTTCTTATGTTCTTCTGGCCCTTTGGCTTAAAACTCAAGTCCATTTGTATGATTGATATTATAGTTATTACTATTCAGTTTTCCTTTACTTCGGAAAACCTAAAAATATTTCCCTTCTATACAACTTGAAGTTAAACAACACCCTTAATATTGCTAGGCAATTGAAATATATTTATGTTATTCCCTCCTCCTTCCACCGTCATATAAATCTGTTTTGTATTTAATCATCCACTTCAAATATTCAATATTTCATTCCTACCTATCACTCTCAGGTGATGGTACTATACAAAAAAAAACAGGGAGAAGGGGAAAGGAGGAAGAAGAGTTCAGAAAATAACATCCACAAGTTATTAACAAATATTTTTCACATAAACTTGCACATTTATTCTCCTCTTCTTTCTTTTAATAGCTTTTACCTCCACTTTTACCCAATACCCTCACTTAGAACAGAGCGTAACTCTCTGTTCTCCCCTTTCTAGAATCATTATAATTTAATTCTCTGTTGAATTTTTCTCAGCATACATACATGCAGTAATTTTCCTGTCATCTTAATACACTTCTAACTCTACCTTTACTTGTATCTATAGCCCTTCTACTCTGTGCCCTTTAATGCCAAAGTTCCTCTAATGACTTACTTGCACTTGAAGTCTCCAATTCCACTCTTCCCAGACTTTCCTGGGCCCATTCCAATCAGACCTTCAACCCTACCATTACAGCAAAATTGTCTGGTCAACATCACAAACAGCCTCTCTGTACTTGAATTAATTGTCTCGGTCTTCATTGCCGAGAGCTGATCCACCCTTGCTGGATGACATAGTCACAGCTTGGGAAAGACATCTGCACAGCATATGTTTTGGGGACCGTATCTCGGCATTTCCACTTGTATTGTTAATACTAATTAGTCTGTGCACCGTGTGCACGGGCTTGAGACCACCCTGTGATTTCAATAACAGTTCAGAAGTTTCCTGCGTGAATTCCACTGCTGACCCAATTGCACCCCTGACAATTCTCCCCACTGAAACTCCATATCCTTCTATAAACAAATTGTTGCAACAGCTCAGAAAACAGGACCCAAGGCGGCCCCTTTAAAAATAAACCCAACTAACTATTTTACACAACCCTTGAGCCATTGTCCTGTACAGGTATTTATGATGAAAATGGTAATAGAATAATTAACTACAAAGGGAAACTACACACATAAGAATGAGGCAGGCAGATCAGGCCCTCCCTGGTGCCTAGTGGCTGAACAGGCAAAACAAGCCATTAGGAAACAATTGGCCAAATACTACATAAAAACAGGCTGTCATCATTGCCTGGAATCTTGGAACCCATGGAGAAAATAAGTAAATGAATATAAGATGGACTCTTTAGATTGTATTACGAAAATATTTTATAGATAAGGCTTGCTTTTTGCAGATGATGCTTTTTCTATTCATGTAACTTTTTCCTTTATGTAATCTTTTCCAAGTAGAAATATTTGATGATTGTAAAAGATAGCTTCATATATAGCAAAATATAATAGATATAGGAATAAACTGGCCTTTGTATGTATATAAAAGAATGTGGTTAATGTTAAAACAAATGACCTTTGCAAAAGGCATAGATTAAGCAATGTGACTGTAACCAAGGAATGTCACTCAGATGTTACCTGGAAAAAGTTGCCAGACAAGGTAGAAAGAAGGAAAAGAAAAAACAGAACAGAAACAATGAGATAATGCTTGCTTGTAAAATTGCCAAATGTGTGTGTTCAAAAAAACTATAAAATAAAATGCTCACTGGCTATCTGGCAGAGATGCCAAAGATGCCTGCCAGATGAACTAAAATCTTGGCTCTCTCATTCCCTTCCCCTCTCCTTCATCATCGCCATGCCTCCATCCTCTGGGATCCGTGGACCTGCTGGAGCTGGACTCCAGCACTTCATCTTATTCACTCTCTCTGCAGATTTTGACACATTGGTGATTTCTCTTTTTTATAGTCTCTTCATTTTGTTTCCATGATACCCTGGTAGTGCTTCATTATATGGCATTAGCCATTTATACTCAGTCTCCGTAGCCAGTTCCCCCTCATCTCACTAAATTCCTAAAGTTGAGTGTAAGTCAGGTCTCCTTCCTTGAATGCTCTGTCACTTATCTATTGGTCCTGTACAGTCATTGCGTTTTAAAATAACTGTGCCCTGATGACTCCAAATACATACCTCCATCCTAGACCTTTCTTCTGAAGTCAACTTACATACATTCTTGGGAAAATAATGGTATCTCAAATATAATCTGTATCAAACCATGCTCCTTATATTTCCCTCAAATCCTTTTTTGGAATTTCTGAAAATGCAGGTTTCCCCAACTCAGCATCATCCTTCACATTTCTTGGACTCAAAACTTGGAGCTATCATTAACTCTCTCACATTCAACGTACAATCTGTTGGGAAATATATTTGCTAAACTTTTAAAGTATCCAGAATTAAATAATTTCCCCCTCTTCTTACACTAATTCTATTCTGAACCAAGCTACCACTATTTTTTTTTTTCTGGATTCTAGCATTCACTGCTGTTCCTGTTTTAATTCTTGTCTCTTAGAGGACATTATAAATACAACACCCAGAGTAATCCCTCTAAAACTAAGTAGGTCATTCCTTTTTTTTACATAAATCCTTCTAGCATCCATGCATTTCACTCAGAGAAACCAAAGTCCTTGTAATGGCTGTAAGGCCCTTCATGAACTAAATATGTAACCTCTTCCACAAATCAACTACTTACTTTTTTAAAGGAACACTGGTGTCCCCGATGTTAGTCAAGCATTTCCTAACTTGTTTGTCTTTTGTGAGTATTACTTTATCATTTTGTGTACCTGAGGGTGTACCCTTTCCTCATAAGTCTTATTCAAATGTCAGCTTTTCAGTGAGATTTTTCCCAACCAACCTATTTAAAATCGGAATTCCATTCCCCTGACCAGCACTCTTTCTCCCTCTACTCTACTCCTTTTGTCTCCATATGTTTAAATATAAGGTTTTACGACAAATGAGATGTTGCAGATAAGTTAAACAGAAGGAAAAAAATTTAAAGAGAAGTCATTATCCTTACCAACCTTGTATCACCTGCAGACACTCTACAAAAATGGATTACATTATAAACACTGTTTCATGACCGACTTTTCCATTAATATATCATGCAGATCTTTCCATCTGAATACATCTTAATTTGTCACATCATTTTAAATTGTGGTAGAATGTGTGTCAGCATGTAGTTGCCTGGTAGTCTCACATTCTCATCCCCTAGACACACAGGGTCTCTGTCCCACTTCTTCTTCTATCATGAGAACATGTGTGCGTTTTATGAAACAATTCAACTATTACTTTAGACGAAATTTATCACCGGAATGCTTTCATGAAGTGGTTATTGAATGAGTGCTTGTTGCAATGCCTCATTTTGTCAGACATACTGCCTAATGGATTCCTCATTAATGAGACTTACACTGTGCTTTGGTAATAGTAAATAATCCGGGCTTTTTTCAATAAATCACTCACATTTGTCAATTTGACCTTTTCTCTATTTACACATTTTCATTATACCAGTGTGGGACAATATAATACAACATAGCAGTGAACGCAACTGCAGAGAAGGCTTTCTCTTGGCAAGCAAAGGCCACTCACCTGCTATCTACCCTCACTCAAAGGACCCGTTGTGGAAGGCAGGCAGTGTGGCTAAAGGTGTATAACACCACAGTGAAAGTCAGGAGGCTTGGATCTGTATTTCTGACTCTTGTCACTATCTTGATGGATGATGTAGGTCAGTGATTCTCAATGGTATCTATATTTGTCCCTCGGGACATTTGGAAATATCTTTTTTAATAGTTATCACTGGGGAGTTCCTACTGTGATCTCAAGAGGCCTGAGGTGTTGCTCAATATTCCATAATACACAGGTCACCTACACCCCCATGACAAGGAATTGTCATCTGAAAATGTCAGTAGTGCCTAGACTGAGAAACTCTAGTTGAAGCAAATCATTCTCTTCTAGACTTTCAGCTTCGTATTCTGTAAAGCGTTTTGATCATGTCTGAGACTCCCCCACAATAAATTCAATATAATGCACTCCACATCAAAGACAGTTCAAAATGATTTAAAGCAGTGTTTATTTTCAAACCTATTTCTGAAGAATCTGAGGAAGACACTGAGTAAATGACTTGCTTCAGAAAATCTGGCAAAAGAATGGAATGCTGGTCTCTGAGGTCCCCAGTCAACTGGACTGTCAACCTCATCACAAGGCTTCCAAGAGATAATGTGACATTGTAAGAAATGCCTGGCTAGAAATATTTGCAGAAGTTTTGGTCACAAACTATAATAAAAACTGTTTTTATTCTTTCATCTATATGGAGTAGGTAGTTTTTCTACTCATTTTTGGTTGCCTTTGGAGACCTCAGGTGTCGAGTTCATCAAACAGTCCATTTGATTTTCTTCTGTGTTGCTAACTCGTGTTTCTCTCTAAATCCCAAGCCAGAGTACTATTAAATAGTTGATTGCATAGATCTACCTTTTGAATTTTACAGATAGGTATCAAAAGTTTCTCATTCCATGGAGATCTGTTAAGTGATAGCATTGTGTGGCATATTTTATTCATCTAGCACTGACTTGATTAATGTGTTATTTGGGAATTAGTCATCTATATGGGATCCCTTAAATTCACTTCAAGGATAATAAATTCACTTCAAGGATAATAAATTCAGATACACTAGTTTCCCCACTATATCACCAGAAGCCCAGTAAAGACACAATTTGTAATGCTTTCTATGTTAAAAATGTCTGTACTATTCATATATGTGTCTGTGTGAGAATCAGATGGAAAGGACTTAGGAAGCTAATCACCTTCCTCTGACTGCTTCACAGGAACATAGGTTACCAATTGCCATCTTTCTATGGTAGTTGAATTAGATATTAGCTATGTGCTTTCAGTTTGAAAGTCACTTTTTATTTGACAAAAAGTATCACTAATACAGATAGGTGAGACCATCACTATGTCCTTGTTTTATTTTTTACTGGAGGTTAATTTGAAATGCTCGGAAAAACAAAGAAAACATGCTTTTCAGGTTCAACGCCTTTAATGAGTGAGAAAAGACATTTTATATCTATCAAATAAGCACCTAATTAGACAACTAGTACACAATCATGCATCTAAGAAAGGTTATTTGAGTCCGATGTTGTGCTCTCATCCTCTTGAGCAGAGGACAGTTTATTAAAGTGACATCTTGTTGGAGTAACCAGGAGATGTCACTCTAAACCATACCTATATTCAGGAAAGACTCATGCTTGCCCAAAGAGAAAATTAAAAAATCAAACAAAGCATTGAGTTTATGATCAAAGAGTACTCCAAATGAAATTAAGAAACAAAGCAAACAAAGACTAAACAAACCCAAAATGAACCCTTGGACTCTAACAATAGAATAGAGACCACCAGAGAGGAATGGGGTGGGAGTGGGGGGATGGAGCAAAAGGTAGTGAGGGTCCAATGGACAGTTATGGGGGACTATTAGAACTTTGTTGGTGGGCATCTTCTGATATCATACATTGGATGATAAAACTGCATGTCTAAAATATATACAGTGTTGTGAACCAATGTTAACCTCATTTAAAAAATAAAGTGATTAACTTCTAAATTCTGTTATATCTTATACAAGAAGCATTGGCTTAGACGAAAAAGAGCGCGCATGTTGCTCAAATGATTTAAAGACTTGAAAAACAGAATAAAGAATATGTTTGAGTATAACTACCTCAATTTAAGGGGCAGTAGATTAAAAATAAAATGGTGACAATGTGACTAGCAACCCACAGGATATAAGAGGTGTATATCCTGCTAATACTTCACAATTATTTTGTTATGTAACAGCACTGTTTTGTTTCACACTCGGAACTCAGGACTTCTGAAGCTTCATCCCCAGAATGTAATACCACCACCACCTCCAAAAATATTCCATATTGGTGACAATAAAAACTGTAGAGGTGATAGTAGCAAAGTGTGTGAACATTTTCTTAACTAAAAGAAAAAAGTAAAAGTTTGAAGAAACATAAGAAAAACAGAATAGATTCATTGTTCACTTAAATTGTCATTGCGTAAAATAAAACCAGCACACACATTTTGGAAATCAAATCAATTTCAGTTTGGTTATCAGAATCATCTCTGAAAAACAGTTCTTAATCTACCGGAGAAAAATGAACAGTTAAATAGTTCGTGTATATATCCTTCAGATAGAGGTGATAATGTCACAGAAAATTCCAGAGTCTTACTGTGTAAGGATGTAGTCAGTTAAGAATCATCATCATTTAAATTACTGAAAACTTCATATGGAATTCAGATATTTCATACCTAATTACATAAATACACTGTTAAGTCTCTGGAACTGAAATAACTCTATAGCCTTAATTTGTGGTGGGGAGCTTTCAGGGATCTCAAAATAGTTGTGAGGGATCCCCATTGTTCTGCATCCTCATGCTGCTCTGTAGAAAGTTGAACTTCAGTACCTTGACTTCTTTTTATCATTTGAAACTGGATTGGAATTCCTGTTGTCCTTCTCTGGTCATTCTGCTGCCTTCTGTTCTTTCTGTCCCTCCTCTACCACACTAAATAGCTATGCCTTCCCCGGGACAGGATAAGTCATTGACTCTTTTCTCTATATTGTCATTCTTAGCAATTAATTCTCATCTCATTGCTTCAAAGTAATGATTATGGTATATCCCTTATGCCCCCCCACCCACACACAATGCATTTATACTACCTCCATTGTCTAATATGGTCATCACTACATTGTCAGGTCAATATATCCTTTTGAAATGTCTTACTTGAGAAAACTCAACAAAGGAAACTAGAATGCTGCTCCCGAGTCACTAATCAATAGGACTGTCAGCCTTATTATATTGCTTCTAAGAGGTGATGTGACACCACGGGAAAAGGCCCACCTGTATGCTTGCCTTTTTTTTTTTTTTTTTTTTTTTTTGGTCGTGAAATAGAACAAAACCTGTTTCTATTCTTTTATCTGCATAGCCTAGGGGAAGTTTCCCTCTACACACTCATATTGATTTCAGAGACCTCATGTACCTGACTTGATCAAACAATCCATTTGATATCTTTTCCACTGTTGTTAACTCAAGTATTTCTCTTTGTATCGCACACCATACTAAATATTCCTTGTTCTGCAGATAACTTTGAAGCCAATCTGGCTCCTACTGAGTTGTGTGTCCACTTTCGTTGCCCACATCTAACAGGAAAGTATTCATAACACAGTCAGCTCTCTTACTGAGTGGTTATCCTGCACCAAGCACAATCACCCTGTGAGGTGAATAGCATTATTACCAAAATACACAGAAATATCAATCTCCAAAGTGATCAAGTAATTTCTCCAAAATTACACAGAAAGTGGCATAATCAGGATTTAATCTCAGTTATGAATGCAAAGCCTTGACTCCTGCCACAATGGTAGAGAAGGCAATGATTCTCTGCTGCTCTTTTGATTACCTGTGGAATCTCAACAGCATGCCTGCTTGAACTTAAAGTGTAGAAAAATTTCAATTCGACATAACTGGGTTTTAATCTCGGGTCATATTACTTAGTCCTACAACTTGGGTCAAAGTCTACAAGCCATCACTCCCCGCCATCCCTCCCCTCCCTGGAAATTGGCATAATGACTGTGTCACAGTTTTGGGCTAAATGTTAAGACAGAAAATTATGATACAGATCTTAACATAGTGCTTAGATCGTGCCCAATGAAAGACAACTCTTATGGTTCTTGTTCTTGATACTTACCCCAAGCATCATCACCTGCCCCCTGCCCCTTATCATAGGAGTATACTCAATTATCTCTTCACTTGTCTATGAAATCTCCCTAAAGGCAAGGAATGTTTTCTCAAGCATTCAACCTACTGTCTGTTGATCAATATATTTTGATCCCATTTTCTTCCTTAATATCATTGAACACTTTGGATATGAAGACCACTTTTATTCTGAATTTTCAGTTATTACCCACCCCTCCAGGCATTTATTGGCTTCCCTGTCATTTTTGCTAATAGGACTTTTAGTGATGTTAAATACTGACAGAACTAAACAATCCCTCCTGACAGGACTATCCCAACCCAGTGCAGAAAGAGATGCTTCCTGTGGAGCAAGACACTTTCCATATAACGAAATTTTCAGAGTGGCTATGAAATGTGAGAAGCATGACACTATAGAGGTTGGATGCTCTTGGGTGCAGCTTCTAAAGCTGAATTTCAAAAGCTTGAACAACATCAGACTAAAATCTCTTCTAAAAAGGTCAAAGCAATGACTTGTCAAGCAAAAAAAGCCACCTAGACCCTCTGAAAATAGCACAGAGGTTTTATTAAGCACATAAGATAATTTTTAATGTCACTTCTAGGGAATATAAAAATAAATGCTAATAAACGAATATGTAGCCAGAGACATTCTGACTTTATATAAATTTATATAATAGCATGCATCATCTAGGAGTATTTTATAATATACCCTTGTTCATATAAGGATAAGAGGAATTACCTAATTAACTATGGCTAAAAGAGTGGTTTAATATTTTTTTATATACTGAAAATAATTATTTTTGAGTTTCTTAGTGATGATGATAGCTGTGGCAGACAAACTCTAAGATTGGTTCTCAGTATCTGAGTATCTCCTGATACTCATTCATGTCCTGATGTAATTCTCTCCTTTTGAATGGGGATAGAATGTGTGACTTGCTTCTAACCAACAGGACAAGGCAAAAGTGACAGAATGTCATGTCCATGGTTATGTTACATAAGACCATAACTTCCATATTTCTTGTAGTTTCTTTGTCTTGCATGTCTTAATGAAGCCAGTTACTGTGTCATGAGCTGTCCTGTGGAGATGCCTACATTGCAAGGAACTGAGGCCTGTATCCAGCAAACAGTTTGGAAGGAACTGAGGCTTCAGTCAAAAGTAAATATAGATAAAGCATACACACACTAAAAACCACAGGATTTACTGTTGGCAGACCTACATAAAAGAATTAAAGAGCTTTCCAAGAAAAAGACAGCAGACATAAAATTGAGGAAATCCCAAAAAGCAATGAGAATGTATGTAAATCGAAATACTGATCATATAGAAACAATTTAAAAAATGTCCATGTGTTTTAAAATATAGAGAAAATAAAAGTTTATGAAAAAAGTATACAAATGATGGAAAGGGGTCAATGTGTAAAAGGGGTTCACAGCAGCATTGGTTCTGGTAACAGAAAATGAGAACCCCATCTCTAATAACAAGACAATGAAGAAATTATGCTGAAGTCTTTTCATGACCCAACGTATAAGCACATACTTATACGTTGTGTACAGCTTCACACATCAGCATAAATCAATCCTAGAAACATCAGAATGCTGGAAAAAAACACCATGAAGATGGCTACATGAGGACATAATTTTCATCAAGATTAAGACACTGAATAATATGGTGTGTAAGAATGCTTACAGAATAGACGGATTAAGAGGGGAAGAGCATTAGAAAGATAAAGGTAAAGCTAAGGAGGTATTTGCCACTATTGGGGAGGCTGAGGCACAGCCTAGATAAGAGAACAAAGGTAGCTTTGATGGTATCGGCAATATGTTAATTCCTAAATTGACTGGTGGACCCTTAAAGACTGTTCATTTTATCATTACACTTGCTATTGTATATTACCTATTCTTTGCTAAGTACCAATTTCTTTCTGAATCTCCATGGAGACAAATACTCTGAAAACACAGCCCAAATTTTAGAAAGCATTTTACAAACTTAGATTTGTAAGGATAGTACTTACTGTTTCAAATGGCAGTACTTTGCAAAGACAAAACAATCCAGTTAGCTCAAAATCTTTTCATGTGTAACCATATAATTCATGTTCCCTAAGATCAAAACAAGTAACGGTTTCAACCAAGATGAATAAACTTGATGAAATGAAAATCTGTATCATTTTAAGACTTTATTTTATACAAATTCCTAAATTTCCATGTTTTAAGAATGCATTTACATTAAAGGTTAAAAAAAGGCTTTTTTTCAAATGTTTCACATTAATCATTATAGACTGTTGTTTTTGTAAATGTGTACAATTGATTCAAAGATACTAGATTCGAAACATTTTTAAAAAGAGAACAAAAATGCACATTTTCGAGGCAGAAAAGATCAAATAGCTTCAGAAGTGTGGAAAAGATGAGATGAAAAATAATAAAATAAAAGTAAAAATAAACTCAAAATGAAAAAAATTAAAATTAAAAAATAAAAATAATGAAAGTAAAATTTAAATAGTAATACTAAATATTTCAACAAAGAAGTTTAATGCTTTTAGACTCTTACAGCAAGTAATATGGAATTTTACATAAGCTTATATTTGCTGGTCCTAGTACTGTTCTAGCGCCATGACACTATTTACTGTTGGTCATAATTACTTACTAATTTTTTAATGTGAGTCAGCTTCTTATAGAGATACTGGCATCTGTATTTTTCTGCATTATAATTGGGATTACTCTCTTTCATCTTTGCATATTCTAATGAAATTGTTTTATTAATATCCTGATATTCTTTTGAATCTGGAGAAAAGTGCTTCCTTTCTGATTCGAGTTTAATAAATATGCTAGATAACATCAGCATCTTTGCATACAAGGCCTGATACTCATCATATTCTGTTTTGAATACCTGCTCATATTGGTGACGTTGCTCAGAGGAAACTATAGGGACATAGTCAGTCAAATAATCGGTGAGCTCGGGTGTTAAAGAGGTCTCCCCACCGGAGGTGCAAACCTTCTGAACTTCCTTACTGGAGTTTGGCTTTGCACCTTCCTCTTGTCTTTCAGGCTCTGTCTTCTGCTTCTCCATCTCAATATTATACTTGTTATTTGCTTTGACTTCTTTAAATGTATATTTGAATTTCTCCTCCATCAAATGTTTATTCTCTGCGAGCTTGGGGGACTTCATTTGAATTGAAATAGATGTTAATGTGTCCCAAGAAGGCTGTTTCCCCTGCTGACTCTCAAAGATTCTGTTTGGAGTCAAACTGTCTGCACAAGGATCTTGAGTCCCTGGTCCTTTTTTGGAGTTGGGAGGTTTCCACTGAGGAGTATCTGAAATGGGATAGTGGTCTCTGAGTTTGGCCTTAGGGGTGGGGTTATCATTGGCTTTAGCAGGTGCTGGGAGACTCACCACAGATTTTCCACTGCTGTTACTCCAGAGATCATTTGACATTGACTGCCTTATGCTTGTCAGGTGAGATATTCTAAACTTTTTCCTTGAAATATCACAAATAACTGAATTGGACAGCTTCTCTTCAGGATGTGCTGCTGCATTGGTACCAGAAACTATATAAGATTCTGGCTGTTTGGTGCCAGTACCCTTCGGAATTGAATTTGCTTTTCTGGAAAGTATTAACTCCAGTGACTGCCTGTCCAGGTCGTCGTACCCAGGCCAGTCTCTTTGGAGCTCTTTAAAAACACTGTCCTTTAAGGTATATGAAAAATCATTAGTATTCAAGTTGGCTACTTGGTGCAGAATTTTTCCAAGGGAATTCTTGTCATTTTTTTGGATGCCGTCTTTCTCCAGTTGAACAAGCAGTTCAGCTTTCCTGTAGTTCTTCAGTGCCAGTAAATGGATCACCCTGTCCCTATAAGGTCGCATGTACATACTGCTAGCCACTCGTGATTTTCGAATGGTATATGCGGGATTAATGGGTGCTGTTCTTTTCCTCTCGGGCACTGGATCGGGAATGACTTGACGTGCTTTCCTCACTGGTGCTCTTTTCCCTACATATGGCTTTCTAATGGCTTTCCATTTGTTGGAGGATTTCTCCTCAGCCTGGGTCATCTGGTGAGAGTTAGTCGTGCCTCCTACTATCATTTTATCTTGCATCAAATGCAAGCAACTGAGCTGTGAGGGACGACAGTTGGGGACCATTTGTTGGGGATGGTCTGTGCTAACATATGACAATGGAAAGTTAACACTGCATGCATCAGGGCTTGAATTGTTTGGTGGGATGTTCATAAGCTCTTGGAGTCCTTGAAACTGAAATGAAGTTTGAGGAAGCAAGATGTTCTCATGATTCTGATAAGGCTCAATTGCCTGAATGGCGGGTCTGGTAAACTGTATCGACAGCATATGGTCATTATTTTTCATGGATTCCATGCCATCTGCCTCCTCCATCGCCAGCACTCCTCTTTGCTGTATCAGTTTGTCTATTGCTCCAGAGGCCGACAGTAAAATCTGTAAAAAATCAAAATTGACAAAGTAAAAAAATTTCCAAAAGGAGTCTCCTTGGCAAGGACTGCATCTCTGATTGCTATCATTTCTTGGTAAAACGGGAATTCTCAAAGATTTTGTGCCATCAGAACTAAGGCAAGAAGTACGTGATTGAGACAGAACCTAAGGAGGTCAAGCGGGCCACCAATATCCAACCACTTGCCAATGTTCTTCCTTTCACATTTTTAGTTTCTGTTTGGGTGGAACTGTTGCCCTAACTGGAAAATTAAACATTGCTCTCTGAGCTGGCTGTATCTAAGTCCTCTCCTCTCAGTGTTTCCAGCAACAAGCAGAGGTTTTTGGTGGGCCACAGACTTATGGGAACTACAATAGGTTTCTCCATAGCATGAGTTACATCAAATTAGCAAACACATGCTCCGGGGGTAATTATTTCTAATGTATCCAATAAACATGTTGCAGAGCTTAAACTAACCCCGTGTTCTGTGGCAATTACCTCTCAGTAGAACTGGAAAAAATAGAAAAACTTAAAATTCTTTAGCGTGGCATTTAAGACTATTCTTAGTCTGTCCCCACCCTACCCTGAAACTTAGGCCATGATTCTAAATTTTGCTTTGGTCTGTTTGCTGTTCTTTGAATATGCCCCCCAGCTTGTTCCATTCTCAGCTTTTCCATAGACATTCCTTCTGCCCACTAATGTTCTTCCCCATCTTTGTTTTCATTGTCCTTTTATTTTATACTTAAGAAACGCTTGCACAACCATTCTATTATCATGATCTATGCACACTCCACTCCTGTGTTCTCTTGATGTACTTTTCTTTATGGAACATTGACTACCTAAATTATATTACATATTTGTCTAATAAAAGTCATGTTCACCAGAAAATGAGCTTCATGAGGACTTAGATTTTGACAGTCTTTTGAACTGTTGCATCTCAAGTGCCACAAGTAGAACCTGACACATACACAGTAGCCACTCAACAGCTGTTAAGAAAATGAGGACATTGATTTTAAATCCAGCTAGCTTTCTGCCCAACCTTAGAAACTCAGCTGCCATGGCATGTCATGTATAAGATCCTCTTTTAGGAAAAATTAATGCTTCCCTTCATCTAGTTCTAGAAACTTGGTAGGACTTTCATGAACAACATTACACACACTGCCTGAAAATTATGTTTCCATTTTTTCCACTCGACTATGACCTCTACATACACCGCAACTGTATTCTACTCAAATTCATATGAGCCTTCCTGTCCCCAGGACCTAACTCTAGAGTACCCAATGGTACCTTTGCATTCCTCCTAGCAATGAGATTATATTGTCCCGTCAAGGGGTTATATTAAGTCTGTTAATGTCGGACACATATTCTATTCCTCTTTAAGATTTTTTTCTTCTTCCTGTTAAATTCACAGTATATTTGAATTTAAAAAAGTGAAATTGCTGTTGCAGAAAGAATATAAAATACTTCTTCAGAAAACCAATGAACCACTGAAGTATATTCAGTAATACTATATTCTAATGCATCCTCAAATGCTCAGATTCTTCCTGGAGACCTCTATTAGACACAGGAAGAAAAAATATATCCTTTAGTATCTTTAACTCTGCAATCTTAAGAACAAAAATACTTCTAAAATAGTTCTATTCCCAATGGAAATAACAACACAATGTATGCCGTAGCAAGAGATGGGGGCAGGGGGCACATTATAATGAAAAATGGAAAATGGTATTTATGGGCATTAAAAACTTGAAAACATGAAGAAAGATGCATGATTTCTGAAAAGAAAACTGATTATTGTAAGGATACCAAATATTTTCAAACCATAACATGCATTTAGTACAATTAAAGAAAAAATCCCGGTTATTTAGTATAATTTGTAAAGATTCTAAAATTCAACTGTAAGCTGAGCTAAAAAAAATTCATAAAGAGACTAGCAACAGAGAATAAACCCTACCTGAGATGATAATACAAATCTCCAATAATAAACAGAGTGTGGAACAAGTATAAGAGATAGAAAATGAATGAAAGTGAATACATCTGTAATACAAAATTCAGGAATGTAATAGATTATTTAAAGGGCCACCAGTAATCAATGTAGAAAGGGTAGGTCATTAAATGAACATTGCTTAAGATAAGTGAGCATTTTAGCACAAATATCAAATTGAAATCTCTCATTATAACAAGTTATAGAATGAATTCGATTTATCAAAGAGTAAGATATAAGTGAAACCATAAGACAATAAAAGGACTTGAAACATAAGAGTAATGTCAATAATAACACAGAAAAACATGAGTATGATTTATTACATACAAATAATGATGTAGTGAGCACTCATATTTTATCTCCTCAGAAAAATTGGTAAATTGATATCAAAGTAAGGAATGTTTGAGGAACTTTGTCGTTAGTAGGATATATAACTCACACCCCACTACATGACTGGATGATAATAGCAAAATGACCTATACCACTTATATATTTTGAAAGATCATTGGGCAATTATTGTCCCGTTTAAAATTCTAGTTGACCTATCAAATGCTAAAGCAGTTTAAAAAATTCATCTCAGAGTGATAGTTGATTTATCACTTTGGTAATGCTTCAAAAATACCTGTGATCATTCCACTCAAATTAATGGGACCAACAAACTCCAAACTCTATAGTCAGTCATCTGAGAGCAGGAGACATGGGGAACTGGGTATCTTTATTCACACCAGCTGCCCTGGATCTCACTGATACTCATTAATGACCTCTTTTCTGGTTGTGTGATTAGAAGCAGTGAGGGTGGAGTAGGGGTTGGGTCAACTGCTTTCATTCAGTGCAGTCCACATACCTTCCAAGGACATGGGTTTGCATCCTGGGCTGGGGAGAACAACCAAGATAACAAACTAAATAAAATAGTGTTTCTGCCCCCTCTCTTGTCGTGCCTGCCTGCTAGCCTTCATTTCTCTTTGTACCTTTCCTTTAAAAGAGAAGTAATCAATTCATCCAATTAGAATCATTCTTGCCAGTTATCAAAGCTCTTGAGGTCTGACCTAGTTCAGTCCTAGTTGTACCACTTCTTACCCATGCATTTGTCTTGATCATCATCCAAATTACAAGCTTCAAGAGAAGTCTACTTGCATCTTCATTTGTCTTCACATTGCTCTGAACTTCCTGTGCTTGGTAACTATCTACATTCCTAAACTTCTAGAACTCTGACATCACATCCATTACTCACTAATATTCTCCATCTTCAATCTTAAAGTAAAATTCCACTTTCCCCAAGGATGCGCCTTCATTTACAACCCTCTCAAAATGAGCCCACTTATTTTCTCTGACTCTTATACCTTAGGGTTGTGAAGTTAGAACATTTTATTTCTTGAGAACAATCATTCATTTTTTTTCATTCATTCACTCACAAAGTTGCCTCTTCTCTGAGGTACAAACCATTTGATTATAGCCCACATACCAACAAACTGCTAACCTTAGTTATTCTCTATGGTTTTTTATCTCATATTACTCTTTGCACATTTCTATAGCTTCCGTTATGCTGACATTTATTTGATGCCTAAAATTCACCAGTTTCTATTCTGCCTTGAAAACTGTCCCATATTAGCAATGTTCTCCATTACCGATTGGCTGTCTCTACACACAACTCTCTCTGCCAATAGTCTCTACTCATCCTCTTAGTCCCAGTTTAAATACCCTTAATAGAACATCTATCAATCAGTAACTCAGCAAGAAACAGATGTCATCCTCACACTAGGATCTCTAAAGGACTTAACCAAGATACTATTTCAAAAGATGTGGACACATGTAGGAAAGCTTCAAGAAAACTGCAGTTACCTTAGGGGGATGACATCCCTCAAGCAGAAGCTAAGGAGGGGAAGAAGATTGTGTGGGAAGGGTGGAATGGGGAAGTTCAGTGACAGATGTTTAAGGGACAAAATCGGCCAAATACAGCATTCCAGTGAGGGAGCTGGAAAAATAAATATTCTGTCTTTTCCCCCTTCCTTCCTCTATCCTAGCTGATCTCCGTTGACCAAACCCAGCCAGAAATCAGAGACCATTGAGTATTCTTGATATGTCAGCTTCCTGTAACAGAACAAAACTTCACTGACACTCTAAAACAAATCCGTTTTCACCATTAAACATCACTGCAGTACTCTGTATTTATTTTTAGAGAACTGTACCTGTACTGAATCCCTGTAGTTACAATCCTCTTCTTTAAATTTGAAATTCTTGGCATAAATATATAGTTTCTTTATATTTCATAATACACAGTCCAATGTTGTAGCACACAAGTACAAATTTGTGACAATATTCATACTTCTCCTGGTACATATATGACAGTAGTCAATGCCCAAGTCCCCCACAACAGTGTAGAGCATGCTAGCAACATGAATGGTTTTGATAGGCAAGATTTCTACTAGATGTCGAAAACACAGACTTGTATGTGTTATGCTCATCCTTCTGGTCCACACTTTTGTCTATATGTGCTGATTATAGATGAATCTCATTCAAATAATTTTAGTGCTTCATGTTTTTTTATTCAGAATTTCATAAGCTTAGGGAATAAGCTCTACTCTATACTCACATTTCTTCTCTCAAAATTTTCTGCAAACTCCAGCAGTGCTGTGATCTGTTTTCCTGAGAAAATAATGAAGCAAAATGTGAGTCCACAATGGCAGTTAGAAATGCCCTCATTAAAACCAACATGTGAACGATGATGGATCCAGTGTTTCCCTTATGTAGATTCTGTTCCTACTGCCTGGAAATTCCCTTGTATGTAATGCTGAGGTCTTTGCTGCTTCCAAAGACACGTTGTAACTTTTTTCTAACTAGGTGACTAAGTGAACAATGATAAAAACCCAATGTCCAGACTCACCTCCCATGTCCACTACCTGGTAATGGAGATAACAGCCCTTTTTCCTGTTCTGATTGATCATCTCAGCAATAGGGGATATTTAAACTTTTGATTTCTCTCTAGTTTTTCTTTCCATTCAGAGCATAACATTATAAATATTTCCCAAACATATCTTTTTCAGGCTAGTAGAATTATTAAAGAGGTTCAAATCCATTCAGATAGTTTCAGGGAAGAACCACACTTTAAAATGAAAATCAAACTCCAATTTTCTTCCATTAAACTGATTCCTCATGTTGGTAGTGTTTCACACACAGCTGGATTCAGCATATTGTATAGAATGCCCTGTGAGCACCCTCATAGCTTAAAGGTGTATGTGACCTGAAACCTAAACTGGACCACACATTTCTGAGGAGGAACTGTCTAGAGAGCAATTATGCAGTATCTTTCTTTAGATGCTAATTAAATTGGGAGGTGAATATTATACCACAAGTTTCCTTCCTTTTAAATTCTGCCAGTGTCAGAAGGATGTGGTCACAATTGCCCAGAGATGAACCAGATTAATGGAAAATTTGGCTCAAATATGTCTCTAAACAGTGGTGTGAAATTTTTTCAAATGCCATTCTTAACTTTGATGATGATCTCTTTTGGGGACATCTCAAACATAATTCTCCCACTAGCAATTTCCTTATATTAAACAAATTACAAGGAAATTACTTAGGAAATACTGGAAAGATTAAGGACAGAACAGTGACAAAAATTAATCGATTTTGACTTCAGTAATTTGTGACAGGTAAAATCAAATGACAGTTGCTAGAAGCCTCAGTTTTCAAGCCAAACAGGTTATCGTGAGAGGAATTTAAAGTAACATCCATGAAAAAAGTTCACTGAGGCTGAACTTCACATAAAAAGTGCAATTTAGTGTTTTATATATAAAATGAAATAGAAATATATTGATATGTGCCTTGAATTATTGACTTCTATTATATTCCACTTCATTTCCAGAATGACTATTTACATTATGGGAAGGAAGCATACGATAGCAGAAATAGTTCAGCTATTCCAGTCAGATATGTCTGCCTTTCATTTTGGCATGGCTCCATATTATGAAATTAATTTCCTTGTGCAAAAAACATCCTCATTTTAAAGTAGATACTAGCATTACTTCACCAATAGCATTTTTACATTGAAATGGTCAATAAATGGTAACTGAATCATAGTTACTGATTGGAATAAAATCACTATAACCTCAGTCACTCAAATAAAAAACAGACATTAGAAATGCCAAATATATAAAATACACATTAGATTCATTATTAGTGCATTGGCATTTCTCAATACTTACCAGTAAGAGAATTGTATTATTTTATGAAAGTTATCTCTTCCTATAAGGAATATGTGCATAGTGATTTATCTATGGCTGCTGTTGTCAAAAATTTAGTCTATAGGGGCACCCTGGTAGCTCAGACACTAAGCCAGAAGCTGGGACATAGACCATGTTAAGTCCAAGGACCCAGGTTTGTGACCTGGGGCCAGAGGGCACAATTGGAGATAAATAAATAAATGTGCTTGATTTTTTTAAAAGGTGTAGTCTACAGACTTCTGGGGGTCCCCAAGTTCCTTTCAGGAGAGTTAAGAGGTCAAAACTGTTCCATGTGGACATTTGCACTGGTGTAAAAGTAGTACTAGATAAACTGCTGGTAATTGAGCATGAATCAAGGTAGTGGCTACAGAAAAAAAGTCAGTTTCACTTTAGAATATTTCAGAAGAATCTAAGGAAAATATTAGTTAAATCTTGATGAGGTCAAGACAATACTATTCTGTGTAACACATTAGGTAAACAATAAACACTTCTTCATATGAAAGGAAGATTGTCTTATGGTTGTGTGATTGTTTCAGCTATAAATTGAATTAGCATCTGTTTTTTGGGAAACACTGTCTTTACTTGATAATAACTGACAAATGATGTCTTTGTCAGATTTGACTATTTAGCAAGTAGTAGCAAAATGAGTTTGTCACTTCAAGAAGGACAACCACCAATGAAAAAATTCAAGGTCCATAATGAAAATTAAAATTTTGGAAAACTTACATTCACTGTAGTAAACTTAAAAACTTCTAGGTATTTTAACCCTCTTCTGGTGAAACTGGTGATATCAAAAATATGATTTTGTAATTATCTAAGTATTTGCTCAATGTAAATGAAAATACAGATTCACAGAATGTTAATGAATGTTATTAATGATCACCCCAAACTGGAAACAAGACAACATCCATCAGTTGGGTATTTGCCTGGATAAATTGTAGAACATAAATACAATAGAATACCTGGAAATAAAAATAAGCTTTTGATAGGCAGGAAAAATGAACCTCAAAAAGATGCCCATGTCTTAAGCCATAGAACCCAGGTATATTAACTTCTATCATAAAAGGGGTTTGTGCATGTGAATAAGGTTTAGGACCTTAAGATAGGGAACTTATACAAGACTGTCCTTAAAAACAGAGAAAGTTTCCTGTAATGATGTAAGAAGGATGGAGATTCAATGTTTCTGGCTTTGAAGATGGAGGAACAGGACCAAGGAATGCAGACAGCCTCTAGAAATGGAAAAAGCATGGAAATGGCTTCTCCCCTAGAGCACCCAGAAAGGAGCATAACCTTGCTGACACCTTGGTTTCAGCCCAGCAAGACCTGTGTCAGACTTTTAACTACAGAACTTTAAGAAAATAAATGTGTGTTTTACAACAACATAGATGAATATTAAATGTATGTGTTAAATGCCAAGAAACCCTGTATGATTTAATTTACTTGACAATCTGAAAAACAAAAGCTCTAAAGATAGAAACCATATTTGTGATCATCAACAGCTAGAGGTAGAAGGAAAATTTAAACAAAGGGACAGCAGAGGAAACTTTGGGGATTAATGAAAATGTTCTTTCAGTGGAGGTTATATGAATACCTTAACATCAAAATTCCCAGAACTATTCACTAAGAAAGGTGTAGTTAAGGACACATAAATAAAAACTCAATAATCTGACTTCAGTTCTATCCATTTTGATATCCTATACATTAAATATCAAGAGATAAAAGGTACATAAACGAGTTGTTTGGGGTCCTCCCAAATTTTGATAGTATAGAAAGTCCCTGAGATCTACAAGTTTCTAAACCTCTGATGTAGCAACTAATCCATTGTATTTGAGAAGAATAAATATTTTTGTTCCAAAATTATTTTTGGTCAGTACTAGTCTGTCAGCACCATGAAGACAGGAAGTTTATTATGGCAATTTTTCCCCACAGTGTCACTAGAACACAGCACACAAAAGTGGCATACAGCATCTGCATTAATTTCCTATTGATGATTTACCACATTACCACGCACTTAGTGAGCAAGACAACACAACTGCATTCTTTCACAGTTCTTGAGGTCAAAAGTCTGAAATGGGTCTTACTGGCCTAAAATCAAGGTACTGTCATAGGTATGTTCTTTTTGGAGATACTGGGAAAGAATCAGCTTCTAGACCTTCTAGTTGCAGTCTCAGTTCCTTGATTTATGATTCCATTCTCTAGGTTCAAAGCTAGCAATGTAGAATTTTCAAATATCTGACCCTGATCATCTGTATTTCTCTTCCATCTTTAAGGACCCCTGTGATTACATTGGGCCCTTAAGGATAATCCAGAATAATCTCCCCATCTCAAGATCTTTAATCACATCTGCAAAATCCCTTTTGTCATGTAACATGAGATAGTCACAGATCCCAGAGATATCTTCAGGGAGTCATTTTTCTGCTTACCACAGTATATACTTAATAAAAAAAATTGTTACAACTTTATTGAGAAATCATACACCATACAATTGGCTCATTTTAAGTGTATAGTTCAATAGGCTTTAGTATATTCATGGAGCTTTACATCCATTACTGTAATCAATTTTCCAACATTTTCATCACCTCAAGGAGAAATCCCAAGCCCATTAGCAGTCACTGACTATTTCCTCACAAACTATATAGCACTTGACAACCAATAATATATTTTCTGCCTCTACAGACTTGTCTATTCTGAATATTTTATATAATTGGAATCATACAACCCAAAGCCCTTTTGCAAATGTTGTCTTTCACTTAGCATATTTTCAAGGTTCATTCATGGTGTAGCAAGTATCAGTACTTTGATTTTATAGATGAACAATATTATATTGTGTGACACATTTGTCCACTGAACAAATGAGCATTTGTGGTATTTCCAATTTTTTGTTATTATGACTAATTATGCAAGGAATATGTGTGTACAACTTTTCAGTGAATGTATGGTTTCATTTCTCTGGGGAACATACATAGATGTGAAATTGCTGGATCATATAGTAACTCCATTTCAAATTTTTTAAGGAACCTCCAAACATTTACACAGAAACTGTGCCATTTTATGTTCTCACTGACAGTGTACGAGTTTCAGTTTCTCCACATCCTCATCAACCTTATTGTTTCATTGGAATTATAGCAATCTTAATGGCTGTGAAGTGATAACTCATTATAATTTCCATTCACATTTTCCTGTTGACCAGTGATGCTGAGCATCTTTCCATATGTTTATTGGACATTTATATATCTTTGGAAAATGTATATTCAAATCCTTTGTCTTTATTTTTAGTTGGGTATTTTTTCTTTTTTATTGAGCTGGAGAATTCTTCATACCATCTAGATTCAAATCCTCTATTAAAAGATTTATGACAATTTTCTCCAATTCTTTACATTGTCTGTGTTGTTGTTTTTTTGTTTTTGTTTTTGTTTTTTTTGATGGTATAACAGACAAGGTTTCTTTTTAATAAAAAAAGTTCTTTGAGTTTTTAGAATTGAATTTTCCAGTTGCCAGTGTATTCATGTGGTGAAAAAGAGAAAAGGCTTGGGGGTCAAAGCAAAAGTTTCTCCATTTGTCTGAGGTTCTTCACAGACTGGATGAGTAAACAAATTACCTTTAGACATAATAAGAGAAAATCCCAAATTTAAAAATATACATATGGAGAATTTACATGGCAGTAAATGCTGAGGTAAATGGGACATCCCAATTTTTAGGGCCCCTGGATGATTGGGGGCGGGGTGGGGGGACGGTACTACCTAGTCTGGAAAGTATGGGATGAATGGTCAAGGAATTCTTTGAGTATCCAAAAGATTTATTAGAAGCTGACAGTGGGCTGATGCACTAAAGAAATTCACCAGCCCTAAGGAAGGGCTATTGGTTTTTGTTTTGTTTTCTTTTATAGGAGATGGGTTTCTATTGTTGGTAAGCATGTTGCAGGTCTGTGTTTATCTAAGGAATGTAGAAAGCAGGGTGGACTTCCAGTTGTTCCTGGTCAGTGAGATGTACTGTGAGATAGAGTCTGTTTAGAAATCCATTAAAATGTTACAAGACATTAGTCAAAACAATACAATGAGGGTTCAAGGTTGTTATCAGAAAAAACTGAGACAAGGGCCTAAGGTCCCAGAATGTTACCAGGAAAGACTGAGACAGGATTTGTTGATAATCCTGTGTAAATGTTATTCAATGAAGCTTTTAGTTGGGTTCTTTACAAATGGTGTTACTTATGCCTTCCTGGGAGCCCTGTTCCTTTCACCAGTGATTTACATTCTGTGCTGAGGCATGAAAAGGGGACTGGGGTGTCAGGGGGAGAGGAGGGGTCTTTGCATGGCAAGGGAGAGATGACTCATCTTTACTCTGAAAGTAAACATAGGTTTCTTAGAAAGGGTGAGTTACAGATGAAGAGCTTCTGGATTAAGACCTTCCCAAAATGTATTCATCTAGGGGATACAGGAAACCCTTCTGATTAGGGGAAGAATACAAGTTTATGGAGTCCTTACAGCTTCTTTGATAAGGGAAGGGCAAAAGATTAGTAGAAAAGCAGGACTTCTCATTTGCCTCAATGGTTGTCTTCCATTGTCCTTGGCTCAGATCAATTCTGAGAGACTTGGAGGAATCTGTTTTAACCCCTTCAAAGGCAAGTCATAAAAATAAAAATTCATAAACTAACCCAACTCCTAAAGTAAGAAATTGGAAAATATGCTTTACTTTTAATCTCAAAATCACTTTGAATGCTGGACATCTAATTTAATACCTAAAAATACTCTAGCTAAATTATTTGATAATATTTATAAAGTGTTACTTCTCTGGATAGATGTTTCACACAACAGATTTTAATTAGTGCTGAAAAACAATCACTTGATAATTTTAATCAGGATGAATGGATTAACAATTTACTCAGTAATATGGATGATTGAAGGACCAATAATGGCAATAGCCTGATCATTTGTCAATTCTGCCCATTAGCAATACTAATCCAAGATTTTGAAATATATTCCATTCCATTGAGTTACATATTTCTGCGTGTGATTTAATGAAATTAGGTATGCAAGCCTTAATCCATTTTTTCCCTTCATTTCTTTTGTAGGAGAGGAAAGATAATTTTCTCTTTATTAAGATTCTTGGCTAAAACAGCATCTCCCCACCAGTAATAAAAAGACTCACAGAAGAAAAACACACCGAAGTTTAATAACATGTATACCTCTTGTATAGATGGCAGATACCCAGGAAAATGGAGTAACTCCCAGAAATGGTCCAAGCCGTCATCTTAAATATCATCTTTAGCAAACTATAAAAGAAAAATATTGATGTGGGGAGGACTAGATGTGAGAGCTTTCCAAAGGACAGTAAACCAGAGTATGACTGTTGTGCAGATTTAAATCCTTGCTTTCTCTATTGCAAAGGCTTTCTATAGATTTAGGTCAACCTCTTCCCTGACAGAGTGGGACCCACTCTTCAAATGGAGATTTCCCTTTGTTAATATAAATGTCCCTTACAGAAGGGTAACTTTATGCTTTTCAGAGTTTTTGCTGTGTCTACTGTTTCTTGAAAATTATCAATTCAGAATCTTTATTCCAATGAGGAATATTTGAGGGTGACATATTCTGTTCCCATTCACTTTATTTTCTCTGTTTTATTCTGTCTTCAATGGTTAGAAGTGTTGGTTAGTATGACAAAGAAAATGTAAGAGGATATGTACAAATAGCACTGAACAAAAATGTCAATACCCATCTCACTAGGGTTTTACTAAGGATATTAATTTTTGTGTTATTTCTTTTTCTTTAAAAGATTAATCAGAGCCATTAGTTTGAAACTGAGGTATATTCAAAAGTGATAAACCACCTTATGCAAAGTACTTTTCATAAATAATATTTCTACTTAAAATATCAGAAACTGAATAGTAGCGTTGATTTGTATCTTAATGGAACAGGAACAGATAAACATTCAATTAGGGAGGGTTATGCTGAAAATGAGGCTTTTTAGAGTTAAAATGTCTTCTCCCTTTGTACTTTCCACAGGCTACATAATGTCCTGAGAGAATTCATTATGAGGAAAATATCATTCACAGCTTTAAGATCTTTGGAAAGAACTAATAAGAAAGCAAATTAGAAAGTGAGATTTCATCTTTGTTTTCAAATTAAGTGGTCTTGAGGTTTCTTACAGTAAAAGTTTAAATCAGTTTATTACAAATATATAAAAATCCACAAATTTTTGCAGCTTTCTTATAAATTCTAGAACTTTATACAAAGTCTATTAGGGATTCTGTAAAGATATTTGAATCTTAAATTGTGACATCACCTATTCAAATCCTTAGCCTATTCCATTCCCTACAAAGTTTAGAAATTGTTTAAATGTTGGACAACGTCTTTTGTGACCTGTTCCTAGTCCTTCCTATGAAAATAGTGATGAAGATGAGCTTGGATACCCCAATGAGACGCAGAGTTCATCCAGAAAGTATTTGCCTGCTGAGAGCCATTTGGCCAGGATCACATGGTAGTTTCTTAGAATTACTAGTGTTACAGCAAAACAGGTTCGGCCAGTGGAAAGCAACAGGTTTCATGCACTCAGGGTAAGTTGAAAGGAGTTTATTTAATGCCGGTGGGCACCAGTGGAGTGATCTCCGAAGACTGGCACCCTAAACAGGAGTAAGTCATAGACTTTATAGGCAGGGGTTTCTGGGGTGGGTTAGAGTAAGGCGGAGGCAGGTCTCTGGAATTTTTCCATTACTGGTTTCTGTTTAGTAGAATCACGGCAGGTCTGTCGGTGGTTGAATAAGCAGAAGTCATGTACAGCTTGGATCTTGGGCTGGTGAGATAGTAAATTCAGTAGAGGCTTATTCCCTCCTCATTAGCAGTGAGTTTAAGCTCCTTGTGGGCTGGTAAATTTACACTAAGGAGGCATGCACCATCTGCATCACTCCACTTGTGTAGGCAATATGGCGTCCCATATATACCTGGGGAATGGAACTCCTCCCTTCCTGATGTAAGCAGAGCCTGGAGCTCTCCAGAGAGTTACAAGAAATGGTAAGGTTGTCTGGAGTTCTCTTGAGAGCTGGTGGGGTAAACAGCAGGAATAACTAGGGGGTGTGTTTTCAGACCATGGTTGCTGAGGAGAAGGGTCTTTGTAAGTCCATCTTCCTCATACCTGTGTGGTAGTAACTTCTTTTAGGAGTCCTAGATTTTGCCATTTAATTAACTTCTGCTTATACATCTGCATATCTGCTTTATAGATTTTAAGCTTTGCTGTCCCCTCATCAAGTAGGTATAGTTATAATTCCATCCTATAACCCTATAATGGGAGAATGAGTCCATTAGAAACTTGAAAGTAAGCATCTTAACACCTTTACATTATTCAAAATAAACCCTGAAGCATTTGGGATCTCATCTCTTACTTCACATTTTGTGAAACATCTTAAGACAGAAATTGGGAAGAAATTATAGGTGAGCAAATATTACAGTGGGAAAGAATTCCATTAACACACCTCTAACATCTCTCTAAGCATCTTGAAAAAACCTTATAAATAAAAAATATGAGTTTGTAGAGGGAAAAATCTGCCACCCAAAAATATGTTCCTTGGACATACAGATTATTTTATGGGAGAAGCTCTGAAGGCTGGGTAGAGGTTATTCTTTTCTAAGGGACATTTACTTGTATAAAGGAAAATCTCTTAAGGACTTCTCCCTCATTGTATGGGAAGCACTAATCTCTTTAACTTATTAATGGAGATGGTAGAAACTAAATCTATGTAAAAGTCATGCTCTATTTTTAGTACATTTCCTATTGAACTCCTGTGACTGAACTTCTTCCATCCCCTCTTCCATAACATCCCTTGTGTCCAGCTGAGATTATTTACGATGGTGACTGAAGTCATGTAGGTGAGTTACTTGGTTTTAGAGAGTTTCTTCTGGGCAATAATAACTTATAAAATTTATTCATTTGTATGATGCTTATTTGATTATTTCCCAGCATAGAAGAACCTGGTATATGAAGATGCTCCCCTGTGCCCCTACAATTCAAAATAAATTGATGACCTTATGGAATAAAAACAAAATGATATTTCTACTCCAGTCACTGCACAAAATAATCTGATATAGGTAAGATTATTGGGATTGAACCCATGAAAGTTCAGAATGACCTATCTAAAATCTCTACTCAAACTCATATAATACCCTCAGAAAACATAAACTAAAGAAGTATAGATTAGTTAGAAGTCTGTTATGGAAAGGACTTAACAAACTTTGGGCTTGTACTTCTAAAACTCCTATACTTGAAGTCAGAACACCCATTGGGCAGAGATGTAGATTTGCTTGGTACTCCAGAATCATAATGTGGAACAGCCACTCCCTGCTTTTCTATAGCCCTCAAACCAAATATACTTTTCCAATTAGCAAATCTTCTTAGATGGCAGAACTCATTGTTCTTACTAGAGCTTGTTGCTTAGCTAGAGGTAAAAGGGAAAATATGTACATTAGCAGCAGACAGGATTTGGGGGCCAGTTCATGATTTTGAAATGCTTTGAAAACAGTTATTTCCAGCGTTCCCTGGTGGCCTAGTGGTAAAAGTCCACCACCTCCAGCCAGTACAAGTCACAAACATCCCAAGGACCCGGGTTCAGGCACCAGGGTGTTGGGGGAGGGAACAACCAAGATGAACAGCTAAATAAATCTCTCTTCTTGCCTGTCTGCCTACTAGCTTTCATTCCAGCCTATACCTTTCCTTAAAAAAAGAAACAAAAAAAAAACCAACAAAAAACAAATTGTTCCTGTCCTCAGCAGAAACCACAATTAACAGTGCTCAACAGATGACAAATTATAATTTCTCAAATGCTTACAAAGTAGTCAACGATCATAAAGGGAGGGATATATACAAAACAGGATACCATGATGGCTAAAGAAAGTGTTCTGGCTAATCATTATACCAAGTATCTCATCTCTAAGTCCTCACTACAAGCACAGAAGGCTACTGACTATTTACTACAAGTAAGACAGGATCATAATTTAGTAAAATAAGGCCTCCTTTTAGAATAGACCATGATAAGGTC
>RJWH01005029.1:0-87854 GCA_004363575.1 Solenodon paradoxus | reverse complement strand
TCTCTGAGTGCATCTCTACTCTCCGAGGTGTCCTCCACCACAGACAGGAAAGTACAGCCATTCCCATCTGGTACCAGGAGGTGGATTTCTTTACGGGGGAGGTGGGGACCTTGGATAACTCACCCATCCTTTTCTGAGATGGAAGCAGGATCAGTTCTGGTATCAGCCTGACGCCAGTCTGTACGACAGCCCCCGGTCCTGGGACTCCTGGTGCTGGAGAGACCGTGCTTAGTGAGCCTGGCCTGGGTGACCATGGGATCCAGGCAGGACTCAGGCTGACCCTCTGGCAGGGTGACCTTGGGCTTGTCCGGTGGAACAGCTGCCCTGGACTCAGCTGCGGTCTTACCTGCCCCTGAGCAGGGCTCTCTGCGGTAAGAAGCCTCTGATTCAGTTCACAGAGTTTACAGGGAAGTTTCGTTGTGGTCAGGATTCTGGATATTTCCTGGGTTTGATGTTCCCTAGAAGGATCTTCTCCCCTCCTGGTGTTGCATGAGGGCAGGGCGGGGCCCCTGGAAGCACAGGGGTTACTGCCCCTCCTGTTTCCACTGAGAGATTTTGCACTGAACTAAGCCTTATGGGCTGCAGCAGGTCCTGGTCATGACCTGGGGGCTCCAGGAGCCCCTCCCATGGAGGCCTGTGGCTTTAGGAACAAGCTGAACTCAAACTCCAGAACACACCTCTCTCGGAATGTCTGCACATCCTCAGACCAAATCCAGCCCTCTCTTACGTACCCAGATTGGAGAACAGTCCCTGTGCAAGTTCTGGATGAAGTCACACTCTCACTCTCTCTGTGGGAGTTGGAGGGACGTGAGGATCATAGAGGAGAGATAATGGAAAGACAAGGCTCTAGCAATCTGCTGTGTCCCAGGGTTGTAAGTAGGATTTGGAGCTGCAGTGTTAGGTCCTAGAGGAGCCCAGGAGGTGGCTCTCTCTGCACAGCCCTGGCAGTTGGGCCACAGACAGAGGCAGGAGTCCTCATTTTCAGGCCAACTCAGAAACATGATCACTTACACCTTTGGGATTTTTGGAGCCCCTGCTCTCAGTAATTTTTAGGTCATTAGATTGAATGCAGCACTGGAGTTTTTCATTGTCACCCATAAGGTTATTTCAGGAGGAATGTGGTCTAATTTCACTCAGGCAGGGGTATAAGGTCCATGTGGACAGAGAGAACATCCTGCATGCAGTTTTGGGCCCGTGAGCTGTGTGGGCTGGGCTGAATGCCTCAACGTCTGTGCAAGAGGCCCTTAGGAGAAGGTGATGGCACGTATCTGTTTAAGTGGGATTTGGTCATTTCATATAGTGTTGAGCAAATGCAATAAGAGCAGAATTTTATCCCAACCCAGTCAAACCTGCCCACAATGTAGACAAGAAGGTTTTTTTTTTTTTAATGAAATGGATATTAAATCAGAAGTTGATGAAATTATATGCCATCTGCTAAGTGATTATGACAGAAGGTATTTTACTGTTTTATGAAGTCATACAGACATGACCCACTACATGCATTTGTCAAAATAAGAAATAACTGGGCTTCATGTGAGAGAATTGTTCATCATCTTTTGTCTCACATATTCATTCTAAATTCATCTGCTAACCTGGTTTGGTTTTGCAAATTGACGTTTATTCCACATTAAAATAAATGTCTCTCATCTTTACAATAGGATGTATTTTCAGCATGGACTGGGCACCATCCAGAGATCAGCTTCTGCTCTAATGCAGACAAGGCTGTAGGGGTGCCATATGCCTCGATGTCCACTTTCACTGAGCTTGTTCTGATGACCTTGAGACATTCCTGCCTCTAGAAATTTCAAAGGGCTTTCTTTAGCTTGTAATTTATTTTACTTATATTTCATATAAATGGAGAAGGAAATAAAATGACAAGATGTTAAACTGAATGTTCTAAGAAAGGAGAGGGCAAGGACATCTCTTCTGTCATTTTCAAGTTTGGGCACCAACCCTCTTAATCTGAATGTGTTGTAGCCTTTACCACAGCCAAGTTCTGGTGCTGATTTCAGGGACATCTAATTTCCTGCTGGGGAAGGAGTGTGATACCGGAGGTGTGACCTTGAGCTCAGTCTGGCTCTTGCACAAAGATTGAGCAGCAAGGTATGTGGGTTTGGAGGAGGGTCAGGAAGGATGCATGAAGAGGTCTGTGTCCACATGTGAAAACGCTGGTCTCTGCTACAGACACTTTTTGCTGAGTGTGGGCTCATGGTGCTTGAAGTGCCCAGGGACAAAAACTGTGCCTCTGACTATTGCAGAGGGAGAGGGCTTTACATGCTTGAGACAGAGGAAAAGCTCAAATCTGTCTCCTAGATCATCAGTGGCCCTGGCATTGTGAGCTGCATTTGAGAGAGAAAGAAAGAACTCTGAAAAAGGGATCTTTGGCAGGCACGGAGAGTGACTGAAAAATAATGGGTAACATGCGTCCTCCAGATGATTTGTAGAAAAATATGGCCCTTGTGACTCGCAGATGCTTGTTGCTGGTGACATTTTCTGGATTGTGCTCACTCACATCACCGCCTCTGTTCAAGTCAGCTTTGAGTGTTTGGGGCGGGGGGGTGGGGCGAGGCGTTTGCTCACATAGGTTCATGCAGTGGCTTCGGGAAGCCCTGCCCCCTGCTCCCTTTCAAGTCCTCTTCTCCCCTCCTGCTGCACCACCCTTCCACTCTCCTTCACACAGACTTGGGGATACCAGGCTGCAGACCAGACCATTCTCCCAGAGACAAGGGATTTCAGCAGCAGCCATTCAACAGCATTCCACCCAGGAATTTCACCCATCCGTTGTGTCCTCTCCCCACTGCTTCTCACGCAAACTCAGTGAAATGTGTGCTCCAGGGCTCTTCTCGCTGTGGGCATCACAGCAGCTTGCACAAGCAAGATGCCTGTCTCCTGTCTCCTCCTCTGCAGGGAGAGTGGGAGCCTTCATTCACAAACTGCCTGCTCCAGAGCACTCAAACAGGCATGGATTCATCTGTCACCCCAGTCTGAACCTGGAGTCAGAAACCAAGTACCTGCCAGAGCTAATGGGAGGATGCTTCAAATTCCTTCTGAAGAAAGGTGGTCCAGTCGCCCTGCCCACCCATCTTTCTGCCTCTTTTCCCATCACATATTTTTCAGGGGCTCTTGAGAGAAGTCTTCACCTTTTCAGGATCCCAGATCTGAGGACAACCCTGTGGCCCTCATCAGGGGCCCGGTGCCACCCAGCATTTAGGTGCAGAGGTGCCTGCCATCCTTGGGGTGCTTGGGGAGGTCAGAGGCCCAAGTGTGTCAGGGTGTGGGGTGGCCCTCTGAGTCCTATCTTCTCTAGACCTCTTGATCCCTGTGTTAAAAATAGACAGCTGCTGTGTCCCTTGACTAGGAGTGGAGAAAACTCTTATAAAATGTGAACTATTGGTAGATCTTTTTCACTATGTGGAGCCCACTGTCTCTGCACAATTGCCTTGGATTCATAATGAAGGGAGCTAGTTCTTTCCAAAGAAACCTTCTCTCCCTGCATCTTCAACTCCAACCCTTGCCCTTTCGTGCTTGGGTTTCTGTTTTTTTTCTTCACTCCCTCAAGTATTACCCTGTAGTATGTACCTAGTGTAGTTTTATTATATTCAGAGCTAGAACGCTCTCCTTACAAAACTTTTGCCTTTGAAGTCAGACCATGTGGCCCCTGATACTTTCTTAAATTGGAGGGTCCAGTCCTTGCCCCATACTCACTAAATTACACCCTGGGCTTGGCTATGAATCTGGATTTTTAGCATGTTCCTCAGTGATTCCTGGACTTTGAAGGTGAGATATTTCTGAGTCACCTCACCAATCCAGTTAAAGGTCATCATGCACAGGGCCCAAGATGTTGGCGGTGAAGACCTACAAACAAGCGGACATGATAGAACAAGAATGTGCTATACTTCGGTCTCAAGAAGACAGACATTCTGACAACAGGGATGAATGAGCAAAGGGATGATCATGTCACCCACTACACTGACTCTAGGGATGTAAACAAAAACCTCTGAGATTACTCCTAGGGCTGCACTAATGCGCTGATGAAAGGTTCCCCAGTTAGGGGCCTCTATGGATGACGGACAGAACACCTCTAGCATTGAGAGTCTAGCATATATCTATTGCCTTGACACTGGTGTGTAACAAACAACTGTAAAACTTTAATGATGCACAAAAATAGTGAGCTTTGTTCACGAGTCTATGGGTTGACTGGTTGACTCTTCTCGTAACTGGGCAGAGCGAGGCGTACTTGTGAGTCAGCCATCAGTTGTAGGTTGACTGACTACTAATCTCAAGAGAGTTTTCCCACAAGTCTAAGGGCTTGGCCAGACAGCTAGGCAGCTGCCTTTATTATTTCAGGAGGCTCAGGTGTGGCAAGATTCTGAGAAAGTGGAAGCAAGCAAGGTCTCTTAAGGCCTAGGCTGGCAGTTTACATGCTGACGGGGAAAAGACTCTTAAAATTCTGATGCCTTTCAGTATGCATGTCTCAATAGAATACTACTTGAATATAAATATAAACACATAGATATGCAGATATATAAAAGCAAATAGTCAGCGTTTAGTTTTGCCAATTTTATTGAACCAATAAAATTCCTACTGATAACAATGAAATAAATTTCTGCAAGTATAAATGTGATACAGTTTAACAAAACCCATTGTTCTGTACCTATAAATAGATTTTCAAAATGTCATAAAAAGTGCAGTTATGAATTGCTGTTAACATGTGAATACAGTTCCTGTATTTCAGATGTGTTTGTCTCGACTCACTAACAGTTCCTTCTGCAACTGCTCAAATAATATCACCCATTCCTCCAAAAAAAATAAACAAGGCATTAAAGCACTAGATTATTACACATACACTGATCCATATAGGTCAGCTTTAGTCAGAACTGTAAAAGCAGTAACGTAAGAAAAAGAAAACCTAGTTATACGTACACAAAGCTCTCGCGGGTGCGGTAATCTCCTTAACTATTGACGCACGTGAAGGGCACAGTCGCTGAGAAGGCTTAGCGGTTAACGACGTCACTATATCTACAGCAGGGTCTGGGTTACCAGAACGAGTTTAAAGGGGCTGTTTATCAAGTTTGCTATTTTCAGAATTGAAACTATAAATGTAAGACTGCCATTTGATGCTTAAAATTGTGGGAATCCTAAATTGCATCGATGATCTATTTGATAAAAGCTTATTCTAATTGAAAACCTCATATAGTAAGAGACTGAAATATATATATGTATGTATACAAATACATAGTACATACATACATATATAAATAGAGCAGTCTTGAAGATCACGTCATCCTCCTTACATTAGTCCAAAGTCACGTGCTTCGTAAAAAAAAAAAAATTACAGTAACAAAGCACAGGACTATAAAGGCAAAACATCACAGCTTCTGATTACATTGAATAAAAAGTACCGAAGAACGCAAAGGGTAAGTCTGTATTAATACTGATGAATTAAAGAACTAGAATAGACATTTCACAGCATGCTACATATATCACTCACAACTTAAGGATAAAATGTTGTCTAAAATTGAAAGTCAAGAAGTTGGCAATCTGATTTTATGTGCAATTCAGCTACAAAGCCTTAATATATACATTCATGTGTAGCTGTCCTGCAAAATCAGGATTGAAAAAAAGATTTCAAGTTCAAATCCTGTTTCATAAACTAAAGGATTCATCCAGTTCTTCCATGACCAGGAAAGTTATTTTCAGGTTTGAAGGCGCGAATCCAAGTAGCAAGACCATGTTCCAAGCTGACCTGACAGGGTTCTTTCCACGCTGCTCAGATGGTATGTGGATGTGACTAACCTATTAGCGTGGAGAAGATGCCAAACTGGTTTGGGGCTTGCTTTCTGTAACTATCTTATTTTGGGTTGAAAAGAGTAAATGTAAAGAGAAAGAGGACAGGAAAAAAATGTATTTTCTTTCCAGATAAAATACATGAATCCAAAGGAAATATCCGCAGGAGACAAGAGAGCCTGGGTCACTTTCCTTGATGAACAACGTCACCGTTTAACTCATACCTTTCATTTTAGAGAACCAGTGTAAGAAGAAAATTCAGCAAGAATAAAATAGTCTCTCAATATAACTCAATATAAGGAAATATCTAGAATACCCAACTGGAATGTTTCCTTCATTTTACACCTTTTTATGCTTCCTTATCGTACTTGAGAATCGGCTGAAAATGTGTGAAGACTGATTAACAGATGAGTCATCAGTGTTACTTAGTAAGTGTAATAATGCAGCACTGAGCTTACTCAGGATTCATGGACAAAATTTTACTGTGAAAGACCAAAGATTCTCCCCTTGATAAAGTCTTTCTGTAGAAATTATATGTTCATTTTAAGAGAGTAAATTGAAGGATGCAAGAAAATAGACTGTTTTAGCAACGTTTATATATCAAAATTGTATTTATTATACTTAGATTTACTAATGTCTCACGTTGTCCTACTAGCTGTAAGGTGGGCGCTTGTTCTACAGGCAATTTTACAGTACGCATGTCATTATCTCAAAGATTCCCACAAAGGTGGAGCACAATTAGATACTCATTCTCTACTTCCCCCATGTTTTCTTCATTTAGCTACTTCACAGTGATGGAGTCAAAATTAAATTCAAGCTAGAATGACCACTTTATGGCATCTGATTTAATCAAAACCACTCCATCAGCCTCCACTCGGTCTCATTTCTAAACGAGGCATCAGTTTATTTTTGAGCCCTTACAGGCATCGACTGGACTGTCAGTTGGCTTGTTCATGAATGGGCACGAAACATCTAAATATCACCACAGATCCCACTAACCTGTTCTTCCAAAAAGCAGTGTTCATCATCAGGGCAGACAGCCGTCTCTAGAGAAGCATGCCCCACGTGAGTTGCCTGACAGTTTCCATGCAGAACCACACTGGCGGGAGAACTGCTGCTGCTGCCTGTGCATTTCGGCACTGACACTGCCTGGATGTCCCGCGAAGGCATTCACGGGAGATTGGAGGTGACAGAGTCATTGCATTCCCTTGGCATCCCACAGCACATTTCCCCCATGGGAATAGGGGAGGAATGGAAGTTAGAAGCTTAGTCTAACCCAGGAAAGCTTGATCAGATCCTTAAGTACCTGATTTTATGTTTTTTAAATTTATCTTATATATCAAAAGGACTTCTGTGTTCCAATAAAAATGCCTAAACACCCTTCATCTTATGTCCCATTAGCAATATATTTCAAGGCCCCAAAACACCAGTGAAACAAAAATCTAAACCACCACTCATTTGGATACCAGCAATTTCCTGTCTCACCCAAGGGCTATTCAGATCAACCTGGACTGCTGGAGACTTTTAACTTCACATTCAGATAACTTGGACTAACACCAGTTATGTATTACCTAATATAGATCCAGGTTAGGAGGGAAATTCAATCACTGTAAAGTTCCGCTAAATGCTAAATTCTGCATGGTAGAAATAGTTCAATTTCTGTATCATGTATAAATATAAAAGTTCCTACTTTGATAGAAGGCAAAAATCTATGATTTATTTAAAATATGGAAGTAGTTTTACTGAACAACAGAGAGTGAATCCATGAAAAGGTTGGATACTCTGAATTTATAGGCTCTTTGGGGATGAGGTAGAGGAGAGTAAGATATTTTGGCAGCTGGGAAGGGTAGAACAGAATGGATAGACTGATTATACTTGGGGCTGCATAATACCTGGAAGGGTGTTCAGGGCAAAGGTTAGTCAAAATACAGCTGGATGGTTGAGGTATTGGAGGAAGTTGGGATAAAGCCATGTTCTTAATGAGTGGAGAAAAAGTAACTCAAGAAAGTAAATGCTGGTGACTATCAACAGGTGGCTGGTGATGTTTAGTTAGGATTATGAAGAGGTGTTCAGACCAACACTGGCTGAGGGATGGTGGGGAGAGAAGTGACTATCAACAGGTGGCTGGTGATGTTTAGTTGGGATTGTGAAGAGGTGTTCAGACCAACAATGGCTGAGGGATGGTGGGGAGAGAAGTGACTATCAACAGGTGGCTGGTGATGTTTAGTTGGGATTGCGAAGAGGTGTTCAGACCAACAATGGCTGAGGGATGGTGGGGAGAGAAGGCCTTTGGGGGCTGAGGCACTTGGAGGAAGAAAAAGTAGATGGGAAAGGGTAGACTGAAAGCAGGTAGGAGCTCCCGATGGGATTGTTCCTTAGGATAAAGATAGCCTCACTCTCAGTATGTATGCCTCATATCGTCATTGAAAAACATTTTCCTTCCTCACAGGGCTCTGCCTTGACAGATACCTCCACTTCCATGACCCATTCACCCCAGCTATTGTTCGAAGTCGCAACTGAGCAGACACTGCTAACGGCCAAATCTGTATGGCAGTAGGACCCTCATACAGGGGCATCGAGGCGCTGTGGACTAGACGAATATATTTGTGGTACAGCACTGCTTTGAGAGAGGACTACAAAATTGGATCTCAGTCTCTGAGGGACATAATAGGGAAGCAGTTTATGATTATGGCCACCTAGAATGGTTCTCAAGCTACATATTAGGTGACTTAAACTCCATCTGAACAGAGGAGTCACATGAGTCTCAGTTTGCTGTTGAATAACAGTAAGAATTTCATTCACTAATTATATAACATTATTGTCGCATACTTTTTACTTCATGCAAGACCATCCATTTGTATAAGACAAAACATCCTATTAGATAAAGAGAAGAATTTAAGGTCTTGCTTTCCAGAAGGAATGATTTAGAATTGTCTTTAAAAATATATAAAACAAACAAAAGCCTCATTTTACTATCACAGTACGAATCATTTTTATACGATGCACCGCAATTTATTTTTTCCTGATGAACTGTCCTTAGAATTTAAAAGAATCTTACCAGCATATCTGCATGCACTCTGCACTAAAGTCGTAAACTATTTCTTAAGAACTGCTCTTTCATTGTTTTGGTCATTTTCTTTTGCTGTGGCATGAAAATCTAATATTCTGGATGAGAAAAATACTCTAAGGTGGAAAAAGAAACAGTTGCTTTGAAATAATATCACTTAGCTTTTAGAAGCATTGAAAATTGTTATGAGACTTTACAATACAATTAAAATGCGGACTCTGGTCAAATCTAATCTGATACAAAGGTGACCTTTAGTATTCTGTTCTAAAATAGCCCCCTGTTGCTCTGCCATCATTTGGGTTTAAAACCATAAGTCGAGGCCAAGGTCATGCCCCAGGATCCACATTAGCCCTCCTTTATTTAAGAAGTACCCCAGATGGGACAAAGGTTCTTCCTGAGACTGAGACAAAGACAATATTCTTATTTCAAAAAATGAAGAGGGAATAAGCAGTCCTGTCTCACAGCCTCTTATCCTCTCCCGAGCCCACCTGAGGCGGCCAAGGAGGCAGAGCCTGGCCACTCCCACACTCACACTCTTGTATTCAAGAGCAGATCTCCTTAGGTGGGAGAGCATTTAGTTATGTCTTAAGGTGATCTGAGAAGTTAAGAATTACAGCTAAAGCTAGAAAAAAATACTTGAAATTCCAAAAGTAAGTAGACATCAATCAAGCGTATATATCAGTGGACCAGGGGACTAATTTTAACGTAAGAGGCAAAGAAGTTAGAGAATTCACATTCACATGTGCTTTTTCTACAGACACTTGCACAGTTAGGTTTGGCACGATGTGAGTCCAAGGCGTAGGAGAGCATGTCATATATCATGTTGTTACACCAATGGAACCAGGTATCTCTTTTAAAAATATCACATTTTAATATAAAAAGCTATACTATAAGTTACTACATAGTAAATTCAATACTCTGAAAAAATACCACCCTGGAAAACCGCATCGGAATTTCAAGTTCGCATTAGATAAAGCTCACAGCAAACTCGTTGCAAATGGAGTCACAACCTAGGTTACTGTGTGTACCCTATCTCAGGAGCTGCTTCAGCACTTTCACAAGTCAATTTTTCTAGGCTGGTTTACTGAGGTTCATAAATACATCATTTTGTTTTTGTTTAGCATTCCAAGTCAACTTATTTTCCTGATTATTAATGAGAGAGACCAATGCTGAGCTAAAAAAGAAACTGCTAGGGAAGAGATCTAGTAAAGGCACTAATTTTTCCACAACTCAAACTCCAACTACTTACAATTCAGGGGAAAAAATAAAACAAATTAAGTGGCCATTTTAGTTACTTAAACCTTGTTTCGCCTTTTGGTCTAAAGCTCATGTGGTGTTCTATGAGAATTTCTCCTCCTTTTCAATATATAAAAATCACTTTTCATCCTGTAATACAGATCACCTGCACAAAAAAAGGAACTGAAAGGATGAAGTTAAAAAAAGAGCTGAGAATAAAAGCCTCAGTATGAAAGTTCTAAAGTGAGAGAAGTCAAATGGACAGTTATGATATCATTCGTATTCTGTTGTACTCCTAAATACTATCTTTTTAGTTAATACATATCTAGGATGTGATATAGAATAAAAGCAATAACCAAAAGGGATCTGACATGAGGTCTTCGAATAACCTCTTTAAATAAACCACCCTGTCTTAAAAACACTAGTAAGTATTTTTCCTCACATGGAAGATTTCAAACAAGATCCTGGAATCTGAAAAGGCAGAACTACCAAATGTTAGTACATTTATAGTCATCTTTCTATTGCCTTATCTGGAAGGAAATCTAAAAGAAAGCAACCTACGGCATTGTCTATCAGAAAAAGATGGCAAACAGAAGGGGAGATGATTTAATAAAATGCCAGTCCAGAATTGTTTCATGAGAGAACAAAGTCAGTCTTTTAACAAGTCTAAATTGAAATTGTGTGGGAACTCTAACGGAAAAGTTTATATCACTGCCCATGCAAAACACAGATCTTTTGAAACAAGACTAGCGTGTTCATGTAAAATTCAAGTCCCCCTTAATTAAATCAGAAAGCACGTAAGCAGTGCAGTCGTGTCCTACTGGATGGATGTCACATCTCTTTAGGCACTTCACTGGTTCATTAACAAAAGACAAATTAAAGCTATAAACACTCAATGTTGTGCTCTGTGAAGATAGTCTAATCAAGCAACAGACACCAAAGCAAAAACGCAACTTTGGGGGTGTTTATTTCTCCCCTAAGACTTGATAGCTTTTTTTAACCAGTTGTCCAAAGAGATTTTTCTGGGGAAGGGGATGCTTTGGCATTATGAAAAGGAACATTGTTCAACCCCAGTAAGGCAAAAAGCCTGTGCAATAAAGAAATCTGAACAAAATTTCTTTATGGCTCTGTTTTAAAAGGACACTTCTGCAGTAATGTAATAGGGGGAAAGTTGAGTTTTACTCTTTTTTTTTTTTTTTAACATATTGCACTCTTTTGTTGTTGTTCAATCACATTAATGCATAGAAACACAAATTTTACCTTTGAATAACAAACTGTTTCACCTATTAGAAGAAAAGTAATGGAATATAATTTCTAAACGTCTAACAGGAAAAAAAAATAGGTATATTAACCTTCCTCTGCTTACTGCAATATAGAAAATATTATGAGAAAAGAAAAATGTGCAAAGAAACTTTTTGGTCAGTCTTGTGTGGGTGCAGGTTTCTAGACGCCACCTAAATGAACTGTGAGCAGCACTATGAGCGCTGAGAGGATGACTGAGGATGACTGTCAGTGAAAGAAAGGATTGTGCATAATTCCACTTTTAATATATACATCTGATATGGAGAACTGACACTTCTGCTTCGGAAGAAAAAAGAAAATAGCTGAATTTGGCATTTCAGTAGCATGCTCTAGTATTCATCATGATTAATTTCACATTAAATTACGGACAATGGCTGTATCACATTTCACGTTATTGCCAATAGCAGTTAAAAAAAAACAAAAACAAAAACAAAACAGTGCCTGACAAATAACCTCCTGGGGACACATGTGCGTCCTGTGAGCAGCTTAGTTCAAGGCGCATGCTTTCCCTCCAACGGATGTAGGACACAGCATTAACATTTCAGAATGTCCAGAGGAGGGCATTCTTTGCTGAATTCCGATATCTGAAAAACAATTGCTTGAGCAGATTGTAAGCGCTTTTGCTTATTTGAAAAGAAAATGGGGAGTGGGGAGAAAAAAATACACATACACACAAACCCAAAAGCACTGATGTTGAGCATTAATAAACCAGGTTCATGATTTATGATCAGTATCCAAAACTCCAACCGTACACAAGGCCAAGTAGTTCTTTTCGGTATTGTTTCTGCAATTGTTAGTAATGTTAAGCATCAAGAAAAATAAAACACATCATTGCACATTACAGCCGCCAAAGACACGGCTAAACTTTGACACTAGAGAATTGAGTAATTTTTGATGCTACATCACAAACAGTTTCTGATGTATATCTTATGTGACAAGGTCTTCACACACACACTCGTACACACACGCACGTGGCACTTTCCCTGGGCAAGGCTTCAGGTCAAATACCGGGTTATGGCACGAAGAGCATAAAGAAGTTCAGCTTGCATCCGTGCCTCCATTAAAAGCAAATTTACGTGAACCTAGAAAAAAAAAATATTATCCATTTAGTGACCATTATGAATACCAGAAATAACTTCAGATATCTTTCCTACAGCAGCCACACACAGGTATTCCACATGTACACAGGCACATGTAAACCATCCATGCTTGGGTCCAATTACGTAAGAACATGATGGAACACTCAAAAGAAACCCACCTTTGTAAAATTTAGCTCTGAGCAATAAAAATGAGCCCTAAAGTTGTTTTTTTTAAATTCCAATAATTTTGAAGAACCTGTGTTATATGAACCCAATCAACCTTTTATAAAAATGAAACTTTTTATAAATTACAATTTTCCTGCAAGTATTCTTTCTTCCTGATGGAAAATGTCACGTTGCTAAGAATCAGGCCTATATTTCTTGCAACCTATGCTCATTTCTTGAAAAGCTTTAAAAAACATTTCTTACTATGAACTTGCAGGGTACTAAGGTGATAATCTGAAAGTCAAGGCACTTGTATTTGGCACCTGGTACCTATGAGACATGCCCCTAGGGTCTTTTAGACACAGTCTTTAACAAACACCAAACATTTTTGGGAGTGGATATTTCTTAGCCAGTAGGTTAAAATAAATATCTACTACATATTTTCAAAATGTATTACAGTCATATGTTATTGTATCAACTAAATTGTTTTATATCTTTCTGTATGTTAGAAATACTGTTGAGGATATTCTTATGAGTAAAGAGAATTCATAGATTTATCCTAGAAAAGGAAGAAAATCGAATGAAAACATATAAATTAGGGGAAAAAATTTCATGAAGGGGAAATGCTGGAAATAAAATGACTATTTTTCTAATGGGTAACTGGCTTGAAGATACTTTTAAAACCAATTAGGTATTGAAGCCACAACATTCTCAGTCTAGGACATACATTATAAGTAGTCAACTTTAGGACCCCAAAAAGATTTTCTTACTCTCAAGCATGGAAACTGACATAGGTGGAGGATTCTTGGACTCAAAGGGCAAAAGACTTAGGATTTCGAGCAAGTTCTTATTCTTTAATGTTGGTGATGAGTCTTAATATTTATTAGGCATTAACTGAAATAACAATTCCTATCTATTTAATGAAAGGCCCTACATTATATTGTCAAAATACTAAATTACCAAACTGGAATGAGAAATTATTGCACTTAAATGGTTAAAGACAGAATTCTGGGTCAAGGCACAATTATACCTAATTATACAACATTTCAGTAGGTTTCATTTTTACTAACAGAATGGTAGTTTCTCAAACTTACTTCAAAAACATCTACATTCAGACCTAATCTTTTAAAGGCTGATGCTAAACCTTTATATGTATCACATTGGACAAAACACATAACCAAAAATCAGTTACTATTCGGAAAGCTTAAAATCTTAAAAATGCCCAGATAACAGATGATGTCAGTTTCATTTCTCTAATGGCACCGACTTATTAATAATTTTGTGTTGTTTTTCATAATTCTGTTGTCTTATAATGGACATCTGTCTGTGGCAGATGATAAATCACAAAGCACACCTTCTCCGAGTGTTTGAACTGACGCCAGTAGCTGTCGTACATGCGCTTAGTCGTTCTCTCAGGGTAACAGGTCACTGTCTTAATGTAAACCTTCAGGCTTCGTTCAAGTAATTGATTAACTTCTCCATAGTCATAGTCATCATACCTGTGAGCAATAGGATAACAGCTTGATAATAACGAAAGCAAAATTTCTGCTTTCTAGAGCTGCACGAAGAGACATTATTGCGTAGTGATTAAATCCCACAGCTCATTCATTAATTCACCTAACAAATACTGACTACGTATCTACTCAGTCTTGCCTATTTTTTACCGAGCGCTTCTAAGATATGGGGAATACACTAGTGAAGGAAACAGCAAAATACTCTGGTCTCATGGAGTTTAAATTCTATAGGGAAAAAAGAAAAGACAACCATATAGTCTGCAAGCTGGTGCTAACTGCCACAGAGAGACATTAAACCGGGGGCTGGAGGAGCAGAGCTGTGATTTGAGGAGCAGGAAGGAGGGCTTCTCAGAGGTTGGCATCTGTGAAGACAGTAGAAGACAGGGGAGGAGCAAGTGTAAAGACCAAGGCAGGAGTCAGAGGCCAGAGGGAACAGTTGATGGTGTCCAATTCTGGTGACCAGTCAAATCACGTGAGAACTGCGACATGACCACTGAAAGTAGCTCCACAGAGGCCATGACCACTTTAATAAGAGCAGTTTTGTGGGTGTGCTGGCCATAAATGCCTGATGCTGTGATGGGTACAAGAGAGAATGGAAGATGAGAAATGGCTGTAGTAAACAGATAAATGTCTTTCAAAGAGATCTGCTATGCATGGGGGCATAGCCAGAGGGAAAAGAAAAATGAAGAAAGGATATTTTTTAATGATAAGAGAAATACAGCATGAATCCATACTGATGGAAAACCAATGAAGAGAGTAAAGTTGATTACGCAGGAAAGAGAAGAGTCCCAGGGAGCTTTAGAAGCGGAGATGGAATTTTGTGCCCAGATGCACAGGAGATGGTTCATCCCTAACAAGAGAGAAGAGACAATGGAGGAAAGGACACAGGGCAGACAGGAGTCTCAATGTGCCGGTGGGCACTGTTCTTGTCTACATTTTCAGTTACATTTTTACCAAAATATAATGATTAGTTAAAAATCAAGCATCTTGAGGATCTGTTGTGAGTTTTTTAGAGTAACATCCAACTGATATATATGATCATCATAACACTGTTATTTATCATCTTACATGTAACAAATTTTTCTTACAACCGAATTTCCATCAATGTTTATATTTCTTAATAAAGCAGGTATAATAAATGTGCTTTCAAGTATGATGAATTTGTGGCAACTTATTGTCCAGAATGATAAATGGGTAAATAGCATAGTATCTACCATATAATGGTATCTTTTAGGCAGAATGTTTCATTATTTTGTTGATTTATCAAGAAATTTGAGATTTTTTTTAGTTGAAACTACTTTCATTTCATAAAATATTTCTGATACTCTATCAGAAAGAATATAGTATAGAGTTCAATTGAATGTATTCATAACAAAATTTTCTTTCTGCAAATCTCTCTTCATAAAAGTCTTCAAAATCCAGCTCCAAAGGCATATTCTCCACAAAGAGTTTTCCTGCTTTGACCATTCAATCTCTTCTGCTTATTCATTGTCCTCTCTGCTAACTTTCTAAATTTATAGACTATTCATTGATTCTGACATTGTGCCTCAGTGTTCTGTGAGTTTCTGCCAGCTGTCTGAGGGCAGAACCTATCCTGCCTTTTATTACACTCCAATTATCATTCCTTCAAAAATAAATTTTAAAAACCTAACTAAACAAACCGACATTTATTACAGTGATCTGAGGGACACAATACATGTTTTTAATAGCTCTATTCTTCCAGGAAGGATTCTCCTATTGAATCTGGTTCTATCTATTCCCTCTGATTACTAAGGTCCCTCCTTAGTAAATTCTTACTACTGTATTTATATGTGCCTGTTAAAATGCACAAGAGTCAAACCAAAAAGTGTCTTTCTAGAAAATGGAAGTCGACATATACTATTTTCTTCCCAGAATTCCTATTTGATAGAAGGCTCACATCAGAGTTTTTATTCAGAAATATGTAAAACTGCCTCTGCATGAATGTACCTGATTCCAAACATACAGTGAACATAGTTAAATAAAGCTCTGCGCAGCATGGTCGTGTCAACGTCCTCGTGGGTGGCCATAGTGTTATACGTGAGATTGTAGACCATGCGGAACTTTTCATCAAGAAGATGTCCAATGTCAGAATAAAGTCTGTTCACCAGGGAGAACCCATGATTTTCCCAGGTATAGTCCTAAAAGAATAAAATGTATTCCAGTTACATCATGGGCATCCGCCATTTAAACTACATTTTATTAAATATAGCTACTGAAGCAAATAAAATACTTCAAAGTGAATCCTCAATTTGTAACTTTACTAAGAACCTTCCACATCAGTTTGTGGATCAAAGAACCATGATGATTCGTCGGTAAGGTTCAGGGTTTGGCCTGTTGGTAATGAACTCTGGCTACCTCCTGTGGCCAGGCACTCCGTGGCCAGTACTCCAGACAACTGTGGAATATTCCCATATGACCAAACTTTCTCGGTGAAATAGACAATTAGCAAATCATCTGCAATCAGTGCAGAGGAATCTGTATTAATGCAAATTACTTTCTTTATGAATCATGTTACTATGTGGCTGTCTTAGAAAACTGTATTTACCCACCTGTAGGTAGTAAGGAGGAAACCCTTAACCCATAGCTGCTGGTGGTATATGGTCCCATTATAAAATGCCTTTCTATCATATGGGTGACCATATCACTTGATTTCCAGCCTGCTCTTCTCCAAAAAAAAAAACAAAAACAAAAGCCAATGGTATGATGGTATGTACATTACACGATAACCATATAGTAATGCAAGTAACTTAACAGTTACTAAACAGTAAACTAAACAGCTAAAACACAGTTTCCATTTGCCCCTCATAGGACAGAATGTTGAAATAACGATCCATTTACTGACACATCATAGGACAGGCCTAAACTACAGTAAATAAAACAGTTTTAAAGACTATCAGAATGATCTATCAATTTCTTTAGAAATCAATGTATTTTTACTTCAACATTTCAGCTAAAACAACAGCGTGAATTCTTAGTTTTTCTGCATTAAAGGCATCACACCTGTGCTCGGAATGTTGGCAAATGCTCTTCTCCTCGTCTGGCAAAATCTTCGTACCCAAATCCAGGGTCTTCAATGTACCGGGAGACATCCGATGTTACGATCATGTCGTCCTCAAAGTCTAAGAACAACAAAGTTAAAATGAAGAATAATGATATCAAGGAAACTATATTTGAAACTAGATTTTCATCTATTTTTAACCTTCCTGTGAACATATCTGCAGTGACAATACTGACTTCACTACTTAAATTCATAAATACATATTGCTGAAAATTTGAATACAATTTCATTACTACACTGGCAATATTAACGTTCAACTACAGTTACCCAGGTGAAAAATGGACTAAAATGAAATATCTAAACAGTCTTACTTATTTAGGAAAGGCAGAGGGTATCCACCTTTGAATATAAAGCTTAAACATCTCTCAGATTGCTCTAGGGGCTTACGTGACATGTGGGGAAAGAAAAGAAAGACAATAAAAGATCACTTTAAGTGAGTTCAATTTTAAGACAGATTTTGTTAAAACTAGGTAGTGATGGCTTACCCTGGTGACCTAGAAGATTTGGCCACTGGATGGAGTCCAGGTACATCCCAAGGACCCAGGTCCAAGGGAAGCAACCAAGATGAAAAACAAAAATAAATGAATGTTTTTGTCTCCTCTCTTTTCCTGCCTGCCTGCCTACTTGCCTTCATTCCTGCCTGTGACTTTCCTTTATAAAAAAATTAGATAAGTGTTTCATCTGGATGTATTACTGGTAAAAATTATGAAGAGGAACACAGGAGGAGCACTGGAGGAAAAGTGGCTGCTGGCCAGTACAGGTCTTCTCTTAATTGCTGGCATGCTAGGTGAACAGGAAAGTTCAGTTTGTGAGACCCACTGGGCTTTACACCTAAGAAATGTGCACTTTTCTGTGTACATGAAAATAAAAATACAAGGTTTGAAGCAAACAACCTGTTGATAAAGAATTTGATTAGAATAACCATCCAACTGACATTCCAGGAGATAAAGACTAAGACAGCTGATAACTGAAAACTTTCAGATGCATGATGAATGTTAATTTTGGTTAAAGATAATTCTCTTCTAACTCTTTTTTAAGGTTGGTCTATCTTTAAAATTCCTTTTTTCTGATTCAATCACTAAATGGGAATAAATTTTATTTACTACTTTCCAAAATAAAGGAGAAAAATACCTGCTTTCATGCAAAGAACAATTTTTTCCCACTTAATCATTTTACTAAATAGGTGTGCTTATTATTACCATTTTACAGATCAAGAAACACTAGCATAGGACAGGTTTAGTTAGCTATCCCAAGTGATATTTTAAAATAAAATAAAATTTAATTAACACTTTAAGTATTAATAAAATATTTAAATATAATGCTTGAATTAATTTAAAGTATTTTAATTAATAAAGTCAATAAGTAATAAATAAACAATAAACCAATTTCATGGCATAATGAAAACTGAAGTTTTGAGACTTAAAATAAAAGAGCAATTACAATAATTCATCCAAAAATCTGATAGACTGCTTGTACATTATTTTTAATTTGTACTATTTTGCAAAAATCTTAGCAATGTTTCCTTTTCTCACAAGTTTTAACCTTTCCTTAGGGACAGGGACAAATTGCAGCACTTGTTGATGGAAGGAAATATCAAGTGCCCTAGCTACCCAACCTTGGATCCATCTTACTAGAAGTCTATTAGCGTCTTCATGACACACAAAGGGGAAAGACTGGCATCTGCTGAGTGCTCACTGTGTACCAGGCAGTACGCTGTGCACTGCTATTTCTTTGTTTCATTAATACAATAAAGAGTATCTCCTTAAGAAATCGGTAAAAGGTAAGGTATTAATAGTATATTAATGAATAAAGTGCCTGGCTCACTTGACTTGAGTTGAAGACTGAGCTCAGAGTCAAATGGGCAGAGGGAATGGGCGTGTTCCTTCGGCCCACACTCTCCCTTCCAAGACGAGGTGCAGGTCGTCTTGGAAGCGCACACACCTTTGACATTCTGTGATGTAATTATTTGTGTCTTCCCCACTCGAAACGAAAGTTCACCGAGGGCAGGAATCATCTCTTACTCAGCATGAACACATTAGGACCTACCTCACAATGCTGAGACAATGTGGGCTATCAATGAATGCTTGCAGGTGGAAATTAAACCAGCAACGAAAACACCATATTGCTTTATTGGGATTTCCTGCTTGCTAGAATCCCAGACAAACTGTTACTTAATATACTCAAATTGATGGATAAAACCTTTCACAAAAGAGATTATGAGGAAAAATAGTAAGAGGAGTTCTTATTTTTCTGAGCATTATAGGTCAATGCCGGGTTTAATGTTAATAAACATGTTATGGTTAAAACAATTTTTGAGGCTGATTTAGCTTTAAGAATTTATGAGGCTGATCAATCTTAAGATTAGTCATAAGGAAGCTCTCTTTTAAACTAATGGAACACTATTTTTTTTTAAATAAATGTTATGTAGATTTATGACTCTGAAGGCCTTCTACTGAGTTATGCCATTTTAATAAGTTACTGTGTGGTGTTCAGTAAATTTTTTAGTAATAATTGATAAGTTTCCCTTCTATTTCAAAGTCTCTTAGAGTATCAAAATAGTTTTTATGACTAAAGAATCCTAGCTTTGCATGCAGAGAGAATTCCCCAAATTCAGTCTTAAGAAAATGACTTACATAACACATTTTTATAAAATTTCAATGCTGTCTCCAAAGAAAAGCAAATGCAAGTACAATGTACTTTTAGAATAGTCTGGAGAGTGGAGTCTGAGAACAACTTCCTAAACATAACCCCTCCCCCAATAAAAAAAGGTATTGGTATTTTTTAAATTTCCTTTTGAAATAGGATTTCAGTTATCATTTAAAAACATCAAAAGAAGGATGAATTACATATTCCTATCGAAAGCAACTGGTCTGCACTGGGCAACGTTTTATGCAGAATGCGTGTGAACTGCAGGCTGGAAGTTTCTCTCTACTGGACCTGACCTGTGCCCACGGACACAACCTCCTCACAAAAAAGGGGAGGAGACACATAACACTTGCTCTGATAGCCACCAGCCACAGGAGGAATACCAAACACAGTCTCTCAGGTCCCAAGAATAAATAAAAGATAAAGACCATGAAAAAAAAGATACCTGAATGAGGAAATGAGTGAAAAGTCTCTCCAGAGACCACGAAAATACTTTCTTTCTTCTCTTTCTCAAAACGAGTGGTCATTTCTTCCTGAGATGCCTCCTCATCTTCTCTTTCTTCTTGAAGCCTTTTCATTCTTTCCATTAAGGCCTCTAGCTCACTTAGAGAATCTACAATCTGGAACCAGATAGGATAATACCCAGTGTTATTAATATTAACTGTTTTTCCAGAGAATATTTTCATTTCACAATGTTACCTTATGCACACTGGTCTAGGCACAGTGACTCAATGTGTAGGTAGCTTTTCTACTATCTCCAAAGAAAATTATTTGACAGATCCAAACACTGTCAGAAGTATGTTTTTCATTCTGGAAAGCAGTATGGAGAGTCCTCAAAGAATTGAGAATGGAAACTCCATATGATTCTATTCCTCTACTGGGCATTTACCCTAAAAACACAGCAACACTTATCTGAAGAGATATATGCACCCCGTGTTCACTGCAGCACAATTCACAATAGCTAAGAACTGGAAACTACCTAAATGCCCATCAACAGAGGAGTGGATAAAGAAGACGTGGTACAAAGACACAATGGAATGGCTAGATCCTGCCATTTCTAAATAACACTGATGGGCTTGGAGAGAATTATGCTTAGTGAGATGAGCCACAAGGAAAAGGATAGACATCATATGATAGCACTTATATGATGTATAAAGAGACAGAAAACAAATGAATGTCATAAAATAAACAACACTAAAAGTGAGGAGGAGGGAGAGAGAGAGAGAGAACACAACTCCAAACAACTATGGTCTCTTAGTGGTGGGAGGCAAAAAGGCAAATTAGGGGATATCAAAGTGATGGGGAAGGGGTGGGGAAAATGGGATGAAAGGAATTAACTGTAAATGAAGGGAGAAAAAAAAAAGGGGAGGATATTGGCAGACCTACTGTGCTATATGCAAATGGAAAAATTAGTATTTTTTATGTATACCTCAAAACAAGATAATGTCAAAATGCAGTATCCCTTCAATAATAATAAAAAATAAAAAATATATAAATAAAAAAGTATAATGTTTCTACTATAAATATAGACAGTGTACTTAAAAACAGATAGATTTAATCTATAAATCTAACATTTGGTTAAGTATTAAATTTGTATTTGCTATACCGTATTTGGGATATATGCATGTATGGGTATGTGTATGAATATGTACATATGCATATATTTAACATATTTGAATGAGGCAGTCTCAAATTTTCTACTTTGTGTTGTCATGAAATACATTTCCAGTTGGCTGTTTCAGTGTCTTATAGACAGATAGTACTGTACCTGCTGTTAGATGGTCTAACATTAAAAACCTATGATCACTACAATGTACCATTACTTTCGCTTTTATGATTTGCAATACTATCTACTTGCTTTAGAAGTTGCTGAGACAATTTAAAACCTCAAGTACAAGCTAAATTTTACAGCAAAAAAAAAAAAATGCAGAAATACTTCAAGTACATAATATCCTGTTTAACCAGATTCTTGCTACATATTTTTAACATTAAGAAATTTAAAGGCAAGCGAGTAAAGAAAAACAGATAAAACTAACCCCGAAGTTGCTGCCTGTAAGCGAGGCATTCTCTATGTTGTTGTCATTAGCAAGATCGCAAACGCAGAAATTGTTGACAGATATTAGCCTGAACCCATTAGAGATTTCAGGATCTCTCTCTGGATTGATGCCACTGCCAAAAACAAAGCTTGCCAAAGCATGATAATGTGCCAGCAGGACCACAGCATGTACTAGTTCAGGCAGAGACCAATTATTTTCCCCAGTTTTCACAAGTTTCTGAAATGAAAAAGCAAATGAGAGTAAAACTGAAAATCACAGCATGCTACAAAGAAATTTTAGAAAGTAGGGAAAAATCAACCAAATTTCTTATGTCATTTTAAGCAATAAATTGTAAAATTCCCTTTCCAAATGTTTCATATATGAAAAATACGGCTTTGCTCAAACAATTCCACACTGAAAGTGTCAATTTAATGATACAATTATGCTGTGACTTATTCTAAGTAATATATATGTACATACATACACATACACACAATGAAACTTCTGCTTCTAAAGCACTTTTATTCTTTTTGTTATTTTAATAAGATAGCTCAGAGAATCAACAAACATGGAAGATAGAAGGAACCTTAAATATTATCCAGCAAAATCATTCATTTGCAAGTTTTATGGTAGAGACTTGACCTTAAAAATCACCTGAAAATTCAGTGTGGTTAGTCAAATTACAGTTATCTTTTAGATAACTTTTCTAATAGGGAAATACCCTATAGCAGACGACAGAAACTATAGAATAATATTTCACAATAGAGTAAGAAATTTTTTAAAAATCCAAAGCATTTTTTCATATGCTACTGCACTGATCTGACAGTTGAACGTGAAGTCACTGAAAACAGTGACCTTTACGATCCCCACTTTCTCCAGGATCTGATTCCATCTGTTAATGCATCAGGGATTCTTTCCCATCAATATTTTGTCCCCCCACCCCAGATGCAGTGTGTGCGTGTGTATGTACTGCTGCTCCCAAATCTAAAACTTTCATTTGGCTCAGTTCATAGTCAAACCCAAAACAGGAACCTGCTTTTGCTTCACTCTCCATTATTTAACAACAACAACAAAACACATACACACACACACACACAATTTAACTTCTTATGAAAAGCGCAGGGGAAAGAAAAGGAAAAATCAATCACATTCTAAGCCATAATAAAACTTCCATATGCAGAGTATAACTCTATTCTTGTTCTGCTTTTCAAACGTGACATTTCAGTATGTTCATTTTTCATACAGCTATTCTGCCTCATATTAATTATTGAGCCTAGACCTTGCTGGACAGAAATCTGAACTGTGCCTCCATTCCCTTACTGCTAGATGTTCAAATGGCTTCCAATTTTTTGTTCATTTGCTAACAACCTCAGCTTAGTTTATTTTAGAAACAATTCTTAACAGAAATTTTAGGGCAAAGGGTAGTAATATCTTCATGACTTTTGAAAACATTGCCAAGGAGCTTTCCAAAGGGATTGGTAGATTTTACAATGTCACTGGCCGTATTTGCAGGATTATTACTAACCTACGTGGACAGTCAACACTCAACACCTCGCATTCATTATTTAGCCATTATATGAAGCTATATTATGAAGCTTTTAGTTCATTATACTCTGGTTTCTGTTCCTAAGACACTCCTGAAGCTGCTTTCAAATGGTGAAACCTGGCTATTTCTTTTAAGTCTTATTCTATTTGATCTCTACAGGACTGAGTTTTCCTCATTTCCTCCTCCCTGCACCTCACTGTCTCACTGTGGGGTTAGGTACCTTTCTGCCATGAGATGGATCTTTCTCCATCTCCCACACAACTTCCTTCTCTTTCTTATCTCCAAAATGATGACTTGCTCCAATCCACTCATGATCTTGTTTTTTTGTGTGTTACATCAACACCTTGGATGGGTCATCTATTCATTCAACCTGACCTTTGCATATTTGGAAAGAACTATCTGATTTCACTAATAGTCTGTCCTTTATCTGGAGCCACAGGCCATTCCTCCTTTAGTCACTGAACATCAAAAGGTGGGTGCTACGTCCAGATGTTTTCAGCTCTCTCCTCTCTCTCTCCAACACCACCAGCCACAAGTCTTGCTCACTCACATACAGGGGCAACACACTCTGTCGGATCCCTCCTTGTGATCTCCCCATGGTTTTTAAAGTAAAAATTCTCTAAGTGGATTATTGCAACTGTTTTACAACTGGCTCCCTGCTTCTAGTCTATACACTGAAGTTTATCACCAAATGTGCTCACATTACAACTCAGCTCAAAGCCTTCCGTGATTCTTTATTCTTTATCAGAGTGACCGCCAAGCTCTTTTGAGCATATATACTTCTAACAAAAACAATTAGAGGGCCCAACCAAAGACAATATCTTATTTATCTATTAATACATTTATAAGATATGTTTTACACAATAGTCATATACGTGGACTGTAATACTAATAACATAAAATACACAAACAGAGACATTTAAAAGGATGAGGTAAGTATGCCCACACACATGCACACACACAGACACACATACATCTTCTAACATTTTGAAGGCTTGTCTTGTCCACCCCCAAGGTGCCATAACAACACTGGAGACCATAACTTCCTGAGAACAAAACAAATTCTTTAATATGGTGTTCACTGAGTTTTACAGTATGATCCCAATTCCTCCCACCTTACGTGACCAACTACTCCTATACTATAGTAACCTGAAGCTGTGAGCACTACCCAATAAAAATATTTATAAAACTACCATCCTCCTCTGCTTGAACATTTCCACTTATTCTTCAAGGGCTACAGCAAATGTTACCTCATTTGTAAAAGCTTCTGAGTCCATTTTCTTTATTCATGTACAGTCACTCACTTATAGCTGTGATTACTGTCACTACCTCCTGTCTCTCCTCCCCTGGACACCATGCATGTCAAGGGCAGGGTGTATCTTTTAGATCCATCTGGTACAAGTAACATGTGACATAAAAATTATGATTAATTATTTTATCTAATAGTATGCTATCAAACTAAAACATTAACATGAGGACAGGTCTGTGCTTCACAGATTCCCAGATACTCAAGAGTAGAGTGCACAGACTGACAAAAGCTAAGTTTGGTTTAACTGGGCAAATAACTAATGAAAATGTATTCTAATAAGATAAACAAAACAGAACAAACAAAAAGAATAAGGGCATCTCTATGCATCAGAAGCAGGGATTTTAAATACTTCAAATGCTTTTACTGCTAATTCAGATGACAGTTCCTATTTATTGGATAGTTACCAGGTGCCAACCACAGTGCCAAAGACATCACATTATGACTCACACCATGTAGGTCTTCCATGAATGTTCTCTTGTAAAAATTCTCTACTCAAGTACAATTCTATTTCTCATCTAAATTCTAGCTTCCAGAGGCACAGACACCTTCACGCACCAGCTGGCAAATTATTTTTTTACTTGCAAAATCAGATTTTGAAAATCTTAAAGTTATGAAATGTTAAAACCTGAAGGTTTTAGAGCTCATTTTATCTAGATTCCTCCTCTAGTAGGTGAACTACTAAAGGTCACAACTTGTAAGTAACAGAGTCAAGACCAGGAACCAAACATCCTGTCACACCAGTGCCTTTGTTGCTATTTCTTTTGTTCTCCTCACAATTTTAAAACAGAATCTACTCTCCTCAATCATTCACTAAAGCACCAGACAGCTAAGTACTGATTACCCAAAGAGAAGCATTCACTTGCACCTAAATTAAACTCTGACTTTCTAAATTTATCTTTCTGCACATATTAATACACTATTTTTCTTTCAAGTTCCTAATGTGCAAATACTTGAAGTCTGGAGTAAAATCCTTCAGCAAAGTGTTCCCTAGGAAACTGTTCTGCTGTGTTGCACAAACACTGAGTACCTGAATGTGTTCCTTTGTGATCAGCCAGGGGCGGTGTGCTAGCAGCTTGTTTATTTCATTAAGATTTTTCAGTCTTTGCGGTACATATTCCAAACCGTTCAACCACTCTGCAACACCTCCTGTCTTTAGAAATTCATCCACATGCATGTTTATTAAGTACGAACACTGATGTCTAGCTGCGGCCTAAAACACAAAGAAAGAGTTGATGAGAATCATGGTAGAGACTTATTCCACTATCTATAAACAAGCAAATTAGATGGAGTTCGTAATTTTTATAGCCAGTCATCCTTTTCATACAGAATTTCTTATCATTCTTTTCTTTTCCTTCTACAGCTTACATCACAAGGCCACCATGAATTCTTGAATCAATACATAAAGCTGAAACTTTTACAAAGAAATCATTGTCACCCCAAGGCAATTAATTACTTCCTCATCCAGAAACCTGCAGGGTCAGCCAGGAGCCCTCTCTCTAACAATGTTAAGAAGACACTTGTGGTGCCCCCTGGTGGAGCAGTGGTTGGGTCGACCACCAATAAAGGAGAAAGCCACATATCCCAGGGTTCAAGTCACAGGTCCAGCGGGGAAACAACCAGAGTGAACAACTAAATAAAAATTTAAAAATAAAATAAAGATGCTTCTTCCTTCTCTTTCTGCCTGCCTGCCTGCCTACTCGACTTCATTTCTGCCTGTATCTTTTCTTTAAAAATAAAACAAGAAATGTAAATTTTTAAAAAAGGAAGAAGCCTGTGCATTTCATCATGGTAAATATTATGAACTATTCTATTTAAAACATCATAAAATTTCCTTAACTTGTATTCTTCCAATTCAGAATGTCTGCTCATTTGGATACTTCTCATATCCCCTTTAGCATAATGGCTTTCAGTCTGTGCATATCTTGAAATGAAACTGAAGCTTAAGGAATCCTTCCTTCCCATGCAGTCAAAATCAGCCTTGATGTCGACAATTTGGGGTGTCCATGCAAAAATGTCTTCACTGCTCCTTTCTTCAGGGCTGTTTCTCAGCACAAACAGTATTGTTATTATTTTCTATTTTTGTATCTTGTTTCTCTCTTTATGACCATTCTAAGTCTGCTTTCAGCTTACAGTCGTCAAAACGATAAATGAAATTATCGTCTTAGTCAAGTTCACTATTCAGTGAAACAGAAGAACTGCCCTTTTTTGTTGTTGTTTACAACTTCAGCGAGAGCATAAACAAGATAATCAAATTAAACTGGGTAAAAAAGAAATCTGCTATCTCCTGGCTAGCTCCGCAGCTGGCTGCTTTCCTGCCCCATCCAAATATGTAGCACCGGCATTAGTTTCTCTTTCCTACTGTCTCCTAAGAGACGGACTAGCATTGCTTCTAGCTTCTCCTTCCTGCTGTCAATCAGGCTAATTTACACCCCCACCCCCACCCCCCCCACCAACATTAACCAGCTCACTAGCTTGTACCAAGTACCATATTTAAAACGGCTATTCGTGTGAGAATTCTCCTCACCAGACACTCCACTGGAGTTGAGGCAGATTAGTGACGTCTGCTGTGTATAAAATGATGAAATAAAATATCACAAACCACCTGTTTTAGATTAATAACTAAACAGCAAAAAACAAAAGTAAAACTTACAGGATATTACTGTGAATTCTACGAACACCCTTAATCTTAAGAAACTAAGTATGGAAAATGATTTTATTAAAAAGTAAATGATATTCAATGGCTTAAGTATTCGAAATACATCTGAACAACTTGGTATCCAAAGGGCTCCAGGAATCTTTAGCTCTTATTTCCATGAAGTCAAACTTAGTTCTACGCACGCTCGCACGCTCGCACGCACAGTGCCACGCACTCAGGAAGCAGGCTCCTACCATGACTGCGATGTAGTGTCGATGCGGCAGCGGCAGGGGGCCGTCCATGCGCAGCATGTAGAACTGGCTCCGCAGGAAAGACTCCAGGTACTGCGTGTGCAAACTCATCACCTGGGTGATGTTGTCCAGGCGCCCGGATGTAGAGTATTCTTCCACAAGAAAGCTAGTACGTTCGTCCACTGTGTTTGCTTGGACAACCTTACAATGCAGAACCAGAAAAAAAATCATTCTTGTGAAGAAAACATAACCTTGCTTGACACAAATGATGCCACTACTGAAGCAAATGAAGGTTGTTGTGATATTAACAGACACTGAAATTATGCAGTGTTCATCCTAGAAAGAGGAAAAAAAGCACCATTCATTTTTGGTTCTGGGACTATAATTTATTAAACAACAAATGTCAAGTGAGCAAACATTATACACACAGTAGTGAAATTAGAGTAAAGACACTTCCCTCTGCTTTACCAGGTATAGAAGCTATCACTTTCAGGGCCTCCTTTCCTGGCTATTGTTGCATGAACTTGTGGTGAGTGAAGCAGTATCTGATTACATACATTTACGCTTCTATCTCAACAGCCTAGAAAGATTTTTACATTTTTAGACATGTTTTCAGTCTACTCCTTTGCTCGATTTTGTCATTCAACATTTTTAAATGGCCTCCTTAAGTCTTGTTAGAGATAAAGAATAATTTGTAGAAAAGTGTTAAAAAACTGAAAAATTAATTGGGTGCTGGAATAGTCATTCCTACTCTGAGCACATCACATGAACTACCAAAAACAAGGTAAGTACTAAAATGGACATCCTCCATCATCGGGAAATCAAAAGAACTCTCTCAAAAGAGATGACATACATTACAGCATTGTTCACAGTGACAGTCGGGGTATCACATCAGGGACAGACACTCAAGGTTAGGAGCTTCTTAGCACCTTGTAGAAGGACCACTTCTGTGGGTACTAATGGGCAGGAAATGCATATGCCTAGGATCAGTTCATTATTTATTGGCATTTCAGAACTAGAGTTCTAGATTTAAGAAGAATGTTCCTTAATTTAGATAAGGAAATAGGTTTAGGATTAAATTCAAGCTCATGTACCTAATTAATGGCTAAGCCTGGTTGAGATTTCCTGATTAAAAGTTTAGAATAGTGATCTTTCCAAAGATCCACATTGCTACTAACTAAAAAATAGTTTATGTTGCTCTCTGGAGGCTTAGCAATTAAGTCTGTGGTCAGAAGGCATATTCCACACACATTCTAAGGACCCAGGTTCATGACTCAGGGATGGAAGGAAGAACCAGGATTAACAACATAGTAAAATAAATAAAATGCTTCTTCCTCCTCTCTTACTTCCAGCCTGCCTGCTCACCTTCATTTCTGCCTGCACTTTTCCATTAAAAAACGAAACAAAAAACTGCTTACTCTTCAGGGCTGGCTTTATTGTCTCTTCTGAAAAGTAAGCACAAATTATACAAAAGCACTACTGACTGAGAACAATTTAATCCTGAAAGGAATATAACATTTGAAAGATGTAAATTGTGAGGAACTGTCAATTTCAATGCTGTAAAAAGAGGTAATTTCACTTAAGCTTATTATAAAGTTAAATATACCTCATTGTGTCAACTACAGGGACAAAGATGATAGTTAAAAATATAATTCGATTTGCCTAAATCACAGGCTATCTGTATTTTTTAGGGATAGAATATTTGTTTTTGTTTTGTTTTTTTCCACCAGCAGAAACGTCTTCTGTTCAACTGATGCTAAAGATACATTAATAGATTCTTCTAGAGCAATAGATACTAAGAACAGCAGTAATTTCTGGAAACCAGATACCTTCCAACATATGCTGTGAAAACTACTGTAGTTCAGGAAGTCGTCCTATGTGCAGACAACCTCTCTCCCGAGAGCAGGCCCACGTGAGACAAGGGAGACAGGCACAGCACAGAAGCTTCTCTAATGCACGGTAACTGAACTCCGTCGACTTTTCATTTAAATGATAAGGTCATTAGAAAAGCAAAACGAGGATGAAGGGATGCAGATTCTGGCAGTGACCGGGTATGTTTTATTCCAATTCTACTCATCCTTTCTTTTAAGACAATGTCTTTTAAGATGACTCCATCTTTTAAGATATAATAGGTGCTCACTAAGTATTTGCTGACTAATTTCAGAACAATATAGAAATAATACTGCTGCTTTTAAGATAAATGCCATCTTTGCAGTAAACAGTGAATCCACGATATATATTCTATGAGTTAATAGCAGTATTCCATATAACCATGTTCAATATGAGTTAATAATTTCTTGAAGCAGAGGAAAAACTCCCCCAGGGGGTTATTCAATTCTTTTCAACCCAAAAATATCTGAGAGGTATCCAGGACCGTAGAAGTCCTGCATGTCACTACAACCTTTCACACCCACAAAACAGGCACAGAGCTTATATTGAGTTTAATCTCCTTTGTGTCACTCTGCAGCCTCCCCTTCTAGCATTTACTGCACTGTTACCAGAGGTTCCCACTATACAGGAGGTTCGGTAACATTCTGTTCTTTAAACCAAAGGAAAAGAGTAACCTTGTGATGTAATACCATGTAATGTTTAATAGTGTAGCTGGGAAACTCACTTTTTTCATTTCAAAATATCTCTTCTTAACATTTATGTAAGCTTATAATCATAATGAAACAGTAACCAATTAAAAATTTCAATTCTTCAGACTTAGATTAAATTTTATTACCATTAGCAGCTTTGTTCAGAAATGTTATATTTGAAATCAAACATGGTAAAATTTTATGTTTCCCTTGAAGTTCTAACTTTAAAATAAGAAGGCAGATTATGAACACAAAAACTTTTACATAAAGTTGAAAAGAAAATATCTCTGTAGTTTTCTGACATATAAATAACTCACATGCAAACCAGGTTTTAATTCCATATTAAAATGGAAAATTCTTTGATACAATTAAACTATTTTCATGGGAGATATATATATATATATATATATATATATATATATATATATATATATATATATATATACTTTAAGGCAGATAAACTTACTTCCTTCTCTGGAATAAAGGCACTTGGTCCTCTTGTCAAGGGTTGAGATACTCTGATTCTTTTATCCTGTTTTCAAAAGAAAAGTTTTATGTATTACTGATGACTGTCTTAAGAAAAGTTGTTGCAAATTTATTGCTAAGATATTACAATAAGCAGAATAAACAGGGATAATTATGTGGACTCAAGACTAAATGGTGGGTTACAGATCAATGAAAACCCATAGAGCCACAATGCTAATGAGCTAACAGCAAGTTCCTACAATAGTGTGGGGTTTATAGTAGGTTCCCAAGATGTCATTTTCCTCAGTTATATTCTACAGCCCACATTTGACATGACAGAAAACCATGTACCTTTGTAATAAAATCATATCCAATTATACAGTGTTGGACCTAAATTTTAAAGTTAAAGGAAAGGTTAATTCAAAAAGATGACATGCAGTGTGCCCCTGTGGCTAGCGGACAGATTCACACCCCCTGGCCGGCACAGACCACATACGTCTCAGGAACTGGGTCCGCATCCCAGGACCGGGGGGAGCATCCAAGATGAACAATTAATAAAAGGTATGTTCTTTCCTCCTCTCTCCTGCCTGCCTGCCTACCTGCTCACCTTCATTCCTGCCTGCACCTTTCTTTAAAAATAAATACAACTTTTAACTCAGCATGCCCTGGCTGAGTAGTCGTTGGGTGTAGGGCAGTCCCCATGGATCCCAAGGACCTGAGGTTATCCCAGGACTGGGGGAAACAATAAGGGTGAACTACTAAATAAAATAAGAATGTCTTTCTCCTCTCTTCCTGCCTGTCCACTTTTCTTCATTCCTGCCTGCACCTTTCCTTTAAAAAAATTTTTTTAACTGACAGATATTTGGTGTCCCCATTTCAGTGTGATTATAAGCCATGGAAATTCCAATAATGGAATAAATTTCTTCTCTGTAGGCATGTTGAGGAGAAGAAATAGAGGGAAGCACTTGGGCTTTGAAGTCTTTCTTAGCCAGAAGAGAGAGGAGAAATGATCACTTGCTTTTCTATAATAAAATACTCAAAGAATCTGAAAAAGAACTACTCCAAAGTCATGCCCTCTAAATAGGGAGTATGCCACAGTTAATAAATATTGTAAGCGTTAGGTGGGACGCAGAAGAAGGTGGAGACCTACATCTACTGGAAGAGAGTGCATTAAGCTTCAGGCACTACAAAATCCTCTTCAGAAAACTGAGGAAGTACTTCATGGTGGTTCTAAGGATGGAATATTTATATCTGGCTGACTCCTGGTCACAGCTGGCTAGCAGTTTATCTGTGGCCCAAAAATAACTTGATAAAACAATTATCTTTCCAAAACGAGTTAAGAATCTAGAGCAATAGAAGACCGGAAGTAATTCCAGAGGCTGCAAGTCATGCAACTGAACAGAGAAGAGAAACACTGCAGGACTCAGAAGCAGAGGCACAGAGAAAACCAGGGAGACGACCAAAGGAGGCATCAACAGATGGCGGTTTCTAAGAGGAAACCACTGGAGTTTCTGTGGTTCACTAGAGAAAGGAAAGTCGAATCATGCCTCTTTTCTCTCCCTTTCCCTCTTTCTTTTTCCATAAGGTAACCCGAGTGTCTTGGGTTCCTTACGGTCAAAGAACTATCAACCACAAGTTATTTAAACCCCTTCATTAGGAAGCAGTTATAAAACCTAAATGATCAGTAAATCCACATAGTAAAGGAATTATCCCAAATACCACAAAATACACCCCAAAGTTTCTTTAGACAACATAGCCATTGTAGCATTTATAACAATGACAACTCTTCATAGTTTTAATGTTCAGTTGGGAAATGAGTAAATGAGGACTGCTGAAACGCCATCTTCCCACATCGTGTGCACCTCTGAAGGTGCATGCCCTGTAGTTAGGTGTGGCTTTCCTCGGGTCGGGGCCTCTGTGTCCCCGCCTGCCTGCCACCGCGCGAGCTGTAAATGCTTGAAGAATGTTTCCTGAACAAATGGATATTGGCACAATAAATGGCATTTCAGTGCTCTCATCAAGGGTCTAAACTAAGGAATGTTATATTCTTTTAAGTACAGTAGCGTGCGGTTCCATTTATCATGAAACTGTATTTTAGATTTCAACCTCTCCTATCCCAGAAAATATTTTTGTTGCTGGCAAAATAACAATTTCAAACACTGAAAGGTAAATTCAGTTGATGTAGTGAATTTATAAACAAGGAATCACAGGCGACCAGAACTCTTTATGGTTTGTGTGAATCTTTGGATACAGTGCCTTTCTGTTACTTTCGAGTTTGATCTTAACAACTTTAAAAATATATCTAGAGAGAGTAGGTGCACAAGGAAAACTCTCAGTAAAATGAGTTTAGAGCTTATGAGCTGCCCTGAAATTTTTTAAATTTTGACAGCAGTAGAGTCCCAACCAGAAAAGAGGCTCCCTCACAGAACTGGGAGCTGGTCTGATCACTTTAGCAGTGATGCCACTTACAAATGTAACTGGGGAAGGTTAAAATGTCAGGTTCCCTTCTCTTCTGTTCCCAAACAGCTGTTCAGCAGGGTGGCACCATCACTCCCCTGGCTATTACATTAGCTTTGCAGCTGAGGTGTGCTTATGTTTGTTTCATTTTAATTGTATTATTAAAAATACAGATCTAATCCATAGCTCTCCTTAATAACTTTTACTACAAATAATATACAGTAAAAGTTCAAACATATTTCTGGATGATGCTTTTCACTTTTGAAATTAGTGGATAAAGAGTATATTTTATCAATTGATGAAAATAAATTAGGTAAAACATTTTTGTGAGCCTAGTGGCAGTATGCATTTCATTTTTCATTAATATTCCTTCTCCCAAGCAAGTTCTCTTCTGTGGCTTACATCTTCTTCACACAAAGTTCTACTGACTTGTGTGACAGTCACTATATTTGGGAGAGAGGAGTGGAGCCAGTTAGGATAGAAAAATGAGCACGCTGGCCATCTGACTTCTGCTTTGTTTCATTCACTGGCTTTTCTCTGCCCTTCAGTCTGGCTTGGGGCATCTGAACTGCCTATGACATCATGTTTGTAATATTAGTACTTTAAAATCAACATGTTCAAAACCATTCCTCTACCCCAAACCAGCTGTCCCTCCTCACTTTCCCCTAAGAGTTACAAAATCACCACACACAGGAGGAACCCTGGCTCCCAGGTGGTAATCTTTTAACTCTGTATCCTAGAAGTCTACACACAGTTGCCAAATTTTCTGCCTTTTCCCAGCTATATCTTAAATCATCCTTTGCACAGTCCTTCTTTGCCAGAGTTGAGAAATAGTTTCCTCTCATAACTGAGAACAATGTCTATTTTAGACCTTAGTTTTCCCTCTTATTTAGGATAACACAGAAATATGGGGGGGGGGGGATGCAAAATATGATACAAAGTAAAGTTTTGTTATTCTTCTGCCAATTGCCCATGTAAAACAAAACACCCCAAACTAGAATAGCCATAAAATATTTTTTCAATAGATGTTACTCTAATAGAAGAATTCAAGAATGTTCTGTAAGTGTCAATACTTGCAGCTGCACTGATGTTTAAGACTAAAATTGCCATGTGTTCCTTTCTTTACGTACGAAGTTAATACCATATAGTGAATCTTACACAATAAGCCTTGTTTAAACCATAAGCCTTGTTTTGTTTGAACATCCCAAACCAAAAAAACCAGGCCTTGAGGTTTTTTTAAAAGGTGTACTGTCCATTCAAAAGGCACTAGTCACTTGCAGCAATTTGAATGAACATGAAATAAAGTTTAAAACGGAGTGCTGACGGCACTGGCCACATTTCCCGTGTGTACGAGTCACTTGTGGCTGTAGGTGCGATGCTGGTACCTGGGACAGCGCTGGTCCCCAGCACTGATTACTCTGGACTGAGCCCAGGAAACGATGCAAAGATAAAACATGGCTAAAAATTCTGGAATGAACATAGCATGATAAACATGTATTAAGATGACTTCATAGAACAAAAAAAAAATGATTTGGATACTAAAACCAGAAAACAATAAAACCAAAAAATTAACTACAATGGCAAAAGTTGGAAGATACCACTATGACAACATTCAGATCACTAAGGATATTCTCCAAAATGCTGATTCTAGTATTAAAAAATAAAAGTGGTATAAACATTTAAGAAATTATGAGTGGGAAATTGGTGATTTGTTTTCATATATCTTAGATAAGTCAGAGAATTTGCTTAAATCTTTTCCATGTAATCCCATAAGTTTTAAGGGTTTTGGGTTTTTTTTGGGGGGAGGAAAAAGTTTTGTTTTGTTTTTTTACTTAATTGTTTTTGTTTTTTGATCCAGCTCTGAATCACAAACACAGGTCCTTGGGCTTTTACATGGCCCACACCCAAGCCATCTCTGTTACCTAAGCCCAAGTCCTCCAGTTTCAATCAAGAAAAAAACTAGTTCTAAAACAGGAAGTGACATTTCTATTTTTCAATTCTGTGTGTTCTAAGAAATTATTTTACAAGGGTTGTGATCTCAAGAAAGTTACCACAAGGAAAGTCCTTTTATCAGATGTTGTTATAACTGAAAGAAATTATGTTTAAAATCCATCAACTAAAATTATGCCTATTTAAGCTATCTGCTGGAAAACAAAGCACTGAAAGGATAAAGATAAAATATATTTAGAAAATTGCTTGACACTTAACAGCTAAGCAATTTACTAGATCATTTTATATAAATTAATCCCATTAGAAAATTAAGGTACTTGGAAGCTGGAAATTCTTAAAATTAAGAGTCTTTAATTTAGAGGTAATCAGCAAATTACCTGCCCTAAAAGGCTGACTGCCAAAGAGAATTAGTTGCTATGTTTTAGGCTAATACTTTTAAAATAAATTAGTAAATTCGATTTTCACTTTTCTCTTCTTGTTTATTTCATTTTAAATGGAAAGGCAAAGAAAAAACACATTCTATCCATTAAAACATAAAAACTGCTTATGAATTTATATTTATAGGAGAAAGGACTATTGAGAATGTGTAATTAATTTCACATAGAGACATTTAAAAGACTTTTACAAATCTGTTCGACATAAAAGAAAGTTATGGTAGTACCTATTTAACTCCACTGTCCATATTAATCTCACACATTTTTTCAAGATATCTGAAGATGACAGCTTCAGTATACTTTTAAGATATATTATGACAAAATATCTTAAATATGGATAAACAGAATTTTCAAGTATAACTTTAAGAAAGTCAACTGCAATTATCAATACAAAGAGTGGGTTTCAGTTGTTGACTTTGAATCTGTGATGTTTCATTTGGGCAGAAACCACTGCAAAAGGTCAGAGATGGACAGGTGGCTGATGCTATGCAATTATGCTGATATCACCTTTTTGTTCCTTGGCAAACAATTTCAATAGTGACTGGGTTAACAGAAATTGATGATGTTACATATTTCAGAGGGAAAAGGCATATGGAAATGAACACAGGTAAAAACACTTGATCCCTAAATGAAAAAATTAAAAAAAAAAAGAACACGTTTTTAAAAACTAAATTAATGACATTGGTAACTTTACATTAAATTCAAATTTAAATGTCTGTCATTACTTGGAATATACATTAGGTTCCCACCATTCACAAATACCCTAAAATAGTCAGACTGTTTAAGAAAACTATATGAGAGAAATTCACCAACACTCTGAAGACATCGAATTCCCCTGCACAAGTCGGGGAACTGGTCTCATTCTAAGACTCCGAGATTTGAGGCATAGACTCCTTTAACTGGAGCTGTTAGCACTGTCAAGTTTTTTAAGCTCTCAAGTCCACGCTACAGCAGTCACAACCCTGGTTAGTCACTTGAGGAATTGAAAAGAGCGCATTACTAATAATGTGCATTTCAGTACTCTGCACATACCAGTTAAATATTTTAACTTGAAAATTTTTTCACTAAAGCACCGTATCTATCAACTGTATTTTAATAATCTCTTTATCCTCTTTCTTTCCCCAACTAAACCAGTCAGTTCCTGGTGGACCAGACAGTGCCTTGTTGGTCTTTGACATTTCAACTTTAGTACAGCACGTGGTGTGAGGTAATCCTCTGATTCATTTTTGAAAGTGGTACATAATGGTCATTTGAATAACAGTATTTTTTTTTTCTATTTCACTTTTCTAAAAGTGAGTTCCAAGAAAATGAGATATCACGATTAAGGAATTATCACAAAAAAACAAAAACAAAAACCACAAAACAAAAATTTGGTGTACCATATAGAAGAACCATTAGGTAAACTTTGCTTTACTCTCTGTGGGTCTAAGATAGACAAAGTCACCAAATGAGTAAACTGTAAATGTTAGCCTCGAGCACTAGTATTACTAGAAATCAGCAGGAGCAATCATTATAGTAAGCACAGTTAAGTAGGCAAAATGAATGGAACTCATTCCATCACTAAAATAATTTAAAATTTATTTCCATGTAACAAAGGGTACGGTTGAGGTTATAAGTGAGTTTTCCCTTGGCTAAAAACAAAATTTTACTCATTAAAATACATGATGAATATGATCAAAGTGCAGGCAAATTTTTGTATTTATAACTGGAACAGTAAAGTTGTGAAAAACCAAAGGACCGTTTTGAAGTAGCACAAGTACCATGTATGGCCACAGGGTAACACAAACCTACAAAGATGAACATATGAAGACCAACATGGGGCTAGGATAGTCATGAAACTAAACTATTAATATGTTAACTAACCCTTCACAGTCAAGTATAGTGCCATCCAGAAGCAAGTAGATAGGATGTACCTCCTTTTCCAAATTTTTCCATGCAATGTCACAGAGTAGCATAATCAGTCAACTGAGATTTACCTGTAAATTAAAAGGGTACTCCATACTTGTAATATGGTAGGTCTACTCTGTGTTCTATGGAATTCAGATATATTTGAATCAGCATTTTAAGAGGGATCTACCTGCCCTTTCTATTGAAATTGTATCCATTCTTCCTTTAAAACCCAGTTCAAATGACAGTATCCTTGGTATTCCCTCCACTCCTTCCAACTCCCTTTAAATTCTATGAATGTATATGTAATTCTTCTGAAGATTCACAATTATATTTTGTTCCTTACATTGTTATTAGATAACATTGTCCTATCACTCCTTTTAGATCATAAATAAACAGGATCAATTTCTAATACACTATCTGTATCTTTATATCACAGCAATGTGAAAGTAATAGATACCCATGTAATGTACAGAATTAAGGAGACAGACGTCTGGTATAGGCTCTTCCAACCCTTTTCTCCTCCTTCAACAGGGCTAGAGCACCTTGTGGATAGGAGGCAGCTCTCTGTATTCTTATAAACACCAATAAATGAAACTGATAAACACAAGCCTGGACATCAATCTAAGACCTTTCTCTACCCTCTGGGTTCCCTATGTGACAACTACTCACTTTCCCCATTTGTTTATTTTCCTATGTGTTAAAGCAAGAAGTACCTGCAATTTCCTACATTTATACTACTTTCTGGAAATTATGCATGCTGTGACCTACACTTGAGCAACAAAGTCTTCTATATAAATTTCTAAGTATTAGGCACTTTCTTTACATGCAGAGCTACAAAATACACTTGTTGCATAACCTATTAAAATTTGGGGCTAAAGCCCAAGAAAATGAGCAGAGAACTGTAAGTTTTTTCCTGAGATAATACAAGCCCATAACAGCCATCAAACGCAATGATTCCTTATTAACATATGGTCTCTTACTATGTCTCACAAAAGTATTAAGGGTTTTACTTCTAAATTAATAATTTTAAAATTCTGTATTATAATTTAAAAACTCATCTTGAATTTTAGAAAGTTTTACCTATTAAAATTATGTCCGATTAGATTTAAAAAATAAAACCAAGAGTTTTAGAAACATTCCCATTTGAGACAATTTATTATACAACATCCTAATATGACTCATTGTATAGGTGATAGCTACTAGTCTTTTGGAGAAACAAACAAAAAATGCTGTGAATGGCATAACCTTGGTATATGATTGAAAAGCAGAAATTTAAATCAAACCTTTATACTCATCATTTGCCACCTTAATGTTAATAAAATGAAAAGGATGCTAGGCTATTCTAATGAAACACAAAATAGCAGGATAGTTTTCATGTCTTTTGAAACACAATGCTTAACAAAAATCTGGTCACTTATTTAGCTTAGAAGAAGCAGGGAAAAAACAAAATATAGTTGATTTCTAAATATTTACAAAATATAAGCATTTAGCTATATAAAAACCTTTATTTTTTTACATACTGAGTAATAAAAAAATAACAAGAGATCATGCTCTCATTTAAAGTGAGAAAGTACCTTTCACACAGCCTGCCAGGAACACTACAACTGAACAAGTTAAAGTATGCCTGGTTTTACACTGAATTATATTAAACTTCAGTTTTAACGAAGTTTAAAGCAGAAGTTTTTGTTCCTAGTTTTGAAAACAACAGTTGTGTTTTCATTTTTGCCTGGAATAGAAAATAGATCTGATCTGTGGAATGAATTCTCATTAACTTAATCTCACTATAGTTTGTAAATATCTAAGTCTACAGAAGAAGACAACACAATTAGGCTTTAATGTATATGCATGCATTTAAAATCTGTTATAATCAGAATTAAAACCATGAATTGTTACATTCATTCAAATAGGTGGTTCACAAACTTTCTATATTGTTAAAAATTATTAACCCTATGGTTATATGTGATTATCAATAATTATAAAAATAAATCAAATATTTTTAAAATGTGTATTCACATAAAATCAATTAGAATTAACAAATGAATTTGGGGATATTGAGCAGAATAGCATTGTTTTACATTTGTGTAAATATCTGGCTTAATTTAAAAGAACTGGGTTCTTACATGTTTCGGCATTCAATCTGTTTCTGTATGTCATGGTAATTGACATAAAGAAAATCTGGATTCACAAAGGTTAAGTTGTTGGAAAAGGGAGGAGTATTTTAACAGTCTTTTCGGATAATTTGGGACATTCTTTGAAACTATACTAAAACTTGGCAAGTGGTAGTTTTTAATGTTTGTTGCCATGTGAAATCTGAAATCATATCCATAAGCTTCTTACTCTGTCACATTAAAAACCATTGGCTTACCTCACACTTTGAATTTGTAATTTATCCATGCAAAAACTTGTACTGTTAACTAGTGGTCATTTTGAAAGTACTGCATCACTGAGCTTTGCAGGTTTTCCAAATGCTGACACATTTAATAATAAAAACAAAATTTGTTAATATCATCACTCACATCAGAAAAATCTTTAAGTATTGAGAAGTGGTCATGTTCATGGCAGAGGGTAATGGTTTTCCCAAATGTTTTCTATTATTGGCAAGAGATCCTATCGGTTGTTTTCCTTGAATTAACAGGCTTGCTTTGTTCCTTTTTATAAAAAGTTCTGCCAAATACCCAAGTCTGAATAAGCATAGTTATCAGTCAGTCATTCTTGCAGGTAAAAATGTTCAAACAAAAGGGCCGAGTTTGGCTCACAGCTCAGTCCCACAAATGCTCTTCCTGGAGATGACCAGAAGCAGAAGCACTGTGCACAGCTTCCATTTTCAAACAGAGATGACTAGAACGATTGTATTTTCTACAGTAAACATTTAAGAAGATATATAATTTTTACTGACTCATCAAGGAGATGCTTGAGTAAAACTGACATTTCACTGTGAATGCAGGTGGCAAGGAAAAGTGACAGGTCACAGTGAATGCTATGCTCTGGCTTAGCTCGGCCTGGAGGTCAGCACACCACAATGGCACCACCAGTGTGTTTCCAATACCCGCTTATCTCTCTTTCATTTAATCATGTATCCCTCTAATAGCTACAAACACTTATAAAATGCCTGCCACATTGGCAAAAATCATTTGCCACAATCAATCTTCAAATTAAGGTAAAGTATTAAGAAACACTACATACTATATATACATATATATATATACATATATATACACACACACATATACACATTTTAATTTTACTCTTTACTATACAGTCATAGAACTTCTATGATACTAGATATATTGGTAAGAGTCTGACAAATGCCATGCTAAGAGCTTGGAGTTCACAGACACAACAGACAATTAAATGGATTATTATTTGTCTTTAAGAAAATAGTTGTGACATCAGTTAGAAAATGGATTGGGTAAGGGAGACTGGAAGAAATAAAACCTCTTAGAAGGTTACTATAATTAGAAGAGAAGATTTGGGTTAACTAATAAGGGTTAAGAAATGCCATTAAATTGATAATGATTTAGGAGGTGAAATAAAAGAACTGAGTGGTTGATAGGATATGAGGGTAAAGTAGTGAGAGAGTAGGATTCCCAAGAGAATTCTGAATTGTTTCACTGAATAGATGGAATAATGGTGACATCAACTGCAATCAAGAGAATGAGGTACCTTGTATTTACATTGATGCGAATAATCCAGGGATAGATATAGAGAGATGACAGCTATATAAAAAGACATGGATTCTAGAGAGAAAAAAGTGCTGGCAAGAGTCACTGTTTCATTATTTTAATCTTTATTTAAAGACCCATACTTTCTATTATGCATAACACTCCAACATTTAATAACAACTTCATATCAAGTAATCACACCATCTGTTCACAAAATGTCTTTCAATGACTCTAATATGATTTCCATTTCCACCACCACCCAATCTTAGTCTATCAGTTTTTCCCCAGCTATGCAAGTGGAGCGGTGAGGAGGACAACAGAAACAAAAAGGTAAGGTTTTAAGGCATGCTCTGATGGAGCAGCATTTAAGCCAACTGTCTTGTCTCTGAAGGACACAAGCCACATACCCCTGGTTCGAATCCTGGGTCTGGGGGGAAACACCAGTGTAAACAAGTAAATGGAAATAAAATAAAAATGCTTCTTCCTTCTCTCTCTTCCTGCCTTCCTGCCTGCACCTTTGCTTTAAAAAAAAAAAAAAAAAAAAAAGGGGTAAGGTTTTCAACATTCTGAATCTTACCTCTATTTCCATGTTTATTTTCCAAGGGTTCCTGTCATGAACACCTCATTTCAGCTACACTGATGTGCTGATTCCAACATACTCCTTTGCATACTTTTGTTCTGTGTTTAGTCCTTGACCCTCTGTGTGGAATGTCATGTCTCTTCTTCATTTTGTGACAATGTTGCTAACTCATCTCACAAGGCCCAACTCAGTTCCTATGTTCTCTATATCGAGTCATCAAACCCAAAGTGAGCGCTCCCTCTCCTGGGTTCTCACGCGATGCCTGGTCACACCTTTATGTCTTCTCTTTCACTAATTTCATTATAAAAGTTTTCCATAGTAATTATGTAAATCGTGCGCTCAACAAATGTTGATAACGTAATATTTTCACATATTACTGAGCTTACTATACAATAATATTAACTATTTTTGGATAATGACCACCTTAAAAATTATATCTTGGTATCCTGGATTCATGCTAGCACAAACACACAATTATAACAGGATAGAATTATTTTACAACACTCAAAGATTTGAAATTTGGAGAAAAAAATTCTGTTTTTAATCAAAATGAAGAACTATATTTTACAGTTAAGATCTGACAGTAATCTTCTAATCATCATCAATACTTGCATTTAGTACTGTAGAGCCTCCTATTTTCTAGATTCAGTTGTATACAGATGCTACTCAGGCAAATGTCTGTTAAGGACAGTCTGTACTAAAGGTCTCAGTGTTAGTATACTAAATCCATAGTCTTCTAGTTAACGCAAAATCAATAAAACCATATTTTAAGCATAACTAATTTTCAAGCATTAAAGGGACATCTAATGGGAATCAGAACATTACACTAGCATTCTAAGCTAAAAACACACATTAAAATTTAAAAAAAAAACAACCAGTCAGTATGCACTAAATGAATTCTTCATTGTCAAACAGCTTATGAAACACTCTTTTAACACTATATAAAGTATTTTTTAAAAAGTCACCTAAAGGAGTTTACAAACTAGCTGGTAAGACATAGATACTTTAAACAATAATAAATAATATGTAACTGAATCCTTTGGGCCAGGTGATACAATGAAAAGGATACTAAAAACCTGAGTTCTTTCCCTTCTCAAACACCAAGAGACCTTGATCAGTTTCCAGGGCATCAATTTTCACATTTGATAAATGAGAGAGATGATCTCTAAGGGCCTTTTGACATTAACATTCTCTTCTTTATCCAATGCTGCCAGAGACTACATGCCAATAGAAAGATTTTAGTATTAAAATTACCTTCTCATTTTTATCAGTTTAAAATAAATATTTTTAAATAACTTTTAATCTATTAAAAATTATCTTAAATGTAAATTTGTGGTAAAAAAAAAGTTTACAAAACCAAGTTTAGAAAATAACATAGATTATATAATTATATATTTTAGAAAATAATGACTTTAATTTTAAAAGTATTTTAGGTTCTTTTTTATATTCTATACTCTATGTTCTAAACAAATGCTCCATTAAGAAAACATACCTTAAGATTAAAAAAATTTAAAAAAAAATTTTATCTTGATGACCCTCTTCTGACTGCCAAACCCAACACAGACATATAGCAAAGGGTTATGATCTATTTTATATAGCTGATAAGAATAGTCTTATAATACTTCTAAGATTAGAAGTTTTTATAAACCATTACTGTGATTTTTTTCAAAGTCCTCACAAAATAATATGTGGGCTTCTTGTTCTCAGATATTTCTACTGAAAATGTATTACAGAATTTTAGTTTCAGCATAAGGGATTATTGGGCCTATTTTTAACTTTCCATAACTTATTTTTAGGAAGTTCATGAATCTTGACAGATTATATACATGTAATCTTTGTATCCATCTGTTCCTTCCTTAGGATGCAATCTCGGATATGTAACATTTTTCTCTAAAAGACAGGCAGCCATATGTTCACTGTGTCAAATGTGTGTAGCACTAGCGGGGCACAGGGGCTGGCTGCTGGGTGAAGACACGGCCCTCAAGTGGCTGGCCGCTCTGGCGGGCTGCTGGCTGGGCTGCCTGGCTTCTCTCCCATGGGCTGCTACTGCTCCCTCCAGGTGTGGCAGTTGGGTTCCAAAAGCAAGCATCCAAATGGCAATGGCTGCAGCGCTGGAAGTGGCAGAACTTCCCAGTGAATTTCTTAGAGTTAGTCCTGCAAAGTCTAATTTCACTTTTTAAAGCAATGAATTTTCATTTCCCTAGGATGCACCCCAAACTATATTTTCTCCACCAGGGTGTATTTTTTTTCAACACAATTATATGAGGAGTGACATAACCTAGGATTAAGCTCACGTGATAAAGTATATTTCCAAATCAATAAAACTAGTACAGTGATAGTTTTTAGAGGACTTAAAAACTAGTTAAACTGTGATTTTACATTATGCTCAACAGCAGAAGTGAACTTACCAAAGTTACATCATCCTGACCCACATATGAAGTTATTTTCAATAGCAGCTTGAATAGACATATGTAATTATTTAATCAGCAGAATTTTGTTGGCAAATACTTTTAACATACAACAGACTTCTGCATTTCAGACAGCCAATAATTTCTTTTATATTTTGTTAATGCTATTAAGTGATTTCACAGAAAGATCATAAGAAAAAAAAAAAGAATGCTACATGTAACAGAGATCCCTACTTAATTCCACAGGTAAACATTGAAGTAACATTTATTCCTCTAGTGGCAAAACATGAATTACGAATTCCTGAGTCTTGAGTTAAATAATGTTCTACAAGGTTACAATGCAGTGGGGGTCCTTTTCTATAAAAGCTGACACTTTTGCCCATCCCCAATTTTTTCTTTCAGATTTAGAGAACAAGATGATAGTGTTTATTACAAATAACGTTTCAAAAATATACATTTCTCCAGGAAAAAAAAGAATGCACTTTAATAGTCACAGTGCAGTCTCTAAAGCAGGTAAATATTCCATCTCTTCAAACCTCAATTTATACTTTCACAAGGTAGGAATGCTATCGCAACTTCATCAGATTGTTAAATAATTTTTCCCCAAAATACAAAGTACAACGTCAGAATAATAATACTTTCAATGATAAATTTAGGTTACTAGTTCATGACAATTTCCTATAATATCCCCAGAGATGACACTTCAAAGACATATGTGAACTGAATTGATTCATTTAAAAAACACAATTTCCATACCTAAATATCTTATACACTAGTATATTTGTTAATCACACTATTATAACGCATTAACTAAAATCCAAGACTAATTTGAAAAAAATAAAAGGAAAAACTTTTCAATTACAGAAATTCTCCTATAACACAGCATATGGTCTCCTAAAAAAAAAAAAAAAAATCAGTGTACTGTACAAAATCATGTAATAAAACCTGAGGAGCTTATGGGAGGAAACGAGGTTAAAAGCTTAACACTTTAAACAAATCTGTAAAGAAACCTTATAAAAAATGGTTTACACGTATTAAATGGAAAATACATAGTTATAGTAATATGGTACTTTATTTTAAAAAAGACCCAAAGGTTGCTTGTGCAAGTGGATGTTGGAAGGGCTTGATTTGGAGTTATGAAGTAGTGGGAGGATGAGGCTCTGAAATCAGATGGAAAGTTGTGACCAGATGTGAATGGATGGCGCTGATAACACTAGGTCATGTGGCACAGGGTCAACCCATGGGCAAATATGTGAGGTGCATGTGTGTGTTGAGGTTAACAGTAGGCAGATCAAATCAACTGGGTGTAGTTGTCTGAATGCACCTATAGTTTCTCATGAATGAGACTGCATATAAGCAATGCAAAATTCACCATTATGCTCAAATGATTTCCTCATCCATTAGTTGGAACAAATCATATATGCAAGTGCTATAGCAGAACAGTATAGTGCATTCTAACACTGTATCATGTAAGTGCAGCTCCTATGACAGAAAAACTAAAGAAACATATTATCCCAATATACCAGGTTCAAGATTCTAATAAACAGAGGTTAAAATGCTTTTATTTTTTGAAAAGTCAATTTGAAAGATTTCATAGGCAAGGTTAAGGGAAGGAGAAAAACCCAAAGTGAAAAAATTGTAAAGTGCATCATATAGTTCATTACATTAAATACTTGTCTACCTTATATTAAAGATTTGGCCATACTAAAAGACAAAAACAATATAAAACAACAACAAAGTTAATTCAAGTAATTTATAGCTAGATTTGCATTATTTGAAAAGTACATTCACAGAAAAAGATGTCCAGTTTTATCAGGACAAAATGAGGTGAACTATCATCATCAGAATAAAAAAAAAAGAACATCTCAGATTACATAATATCTGATGATGATAGATCACCTCCTTTATATAAATTATTCCTGATATACAGATAAAGTATGTTTTGAAAATAATAGCAACTCAGGTTTGCACATTCCAAAGTGGTAATAAAGTAAAAGTAAAATTTTTATCAACTCAAGTTTTATAGACTTATAAAAAATATAGCTGTTCGTCACAGAAACACCATTCCTCCATGATAGAAAAAAATAAATATTATCTCAATATATATTATTTTTAAAGGGTCTTAGAAGAGGCACTCTGACTTTATCACCTCTCTTGGTAATAACTATGCCTAGCAACTCTCAAAAAAGAAATGCAAATGAATTTATCTAAATATATTAAAGCTCAGACTTATAAAACAAAATTAAAAACAAACTCATCAGAGTACTTGGATTAAAACTCCTGGGCAATTAGTAATTAAGAGTTGGGTATTTCATTTCTATTTATGAGATAGAAGTGGGGGTAAGCATTGAATTTCTATCTGCTTTCCTTTTATTTCTGGTTATCGAGAATTTCTACCTAGGTTGAGGGAAAGAAAACACGTGAGAAAATAGTTGGGTGAGCTGTCATCATATTTTTCAGTGAACTATCTTGTCTATATCTATAAAATGGGAATATTAGGGCCTACCACTTAGGGTAGGATGGTATAAAACTTAAAACCAAGTCTCAATATTTATGTGCTGCACTGACATGATAAAATCAGAAGGATGAGGTGTTTCCTTCCCCAGGGCTATAAGTATATGTAACTAACACTTGTCCAGTGTCAGGTGCTGTGCTTGGTCATCCCCATGACCCAAAGTTGAGAAACTCTCCCTCACAATGGGGTGGGGCGTGGGGGGGGGGGTTGGCATTAAACAGTGAGAACATGATATGGGCTAATACCTCTAAAGCTCTGCTATATAATTATTTGCTATTATTAGAATTATGTAACATTTGGTTCATAAACTAAAATTTAACTTGTCAAAATGTTTACACATTATCTAACAAGTTCAAGGAAGGATTTCTAGAAGAGACTGGATTTAGAAAAGTAAATCTGCTTCACAGTTAATTCAACATTTTGCTCAAAAAATGACCTCAAAAATGAAAAATGAAAAATAAAATAGGAAAATAAAACCACTTGGTGAGAAACATTCATTTATAAAATAATTGATTATACACTATAATGAGTAGATGTGTTTTCAAGCATTAAAATGGAGATTTACAAATTGCTAGAAATGAAAGCATCCATATCACATCACCCTGCCTTGAAAATAAGAACTAAAATTTAGCTATCCCTCTTTCCACATAGTAGTTTATTTAGATGATTAAAATTTTATGCAAGCCTTTACAATTGCTAAATAGTAATCTATAAATATTTATAAAAAGTAAAAGGGTATTTTTGTTTCTCATCATATTTAGAAAGTGTCTTTCTCTTCATCCACACAGTATACTCTCTAAAATCTAGTCCACATTTGATATCTTTTCATTCTTCAAAAATTCTAGACTGTAAAAATTGAGTAACTTTATGAATTATTTCATAACCATTTCTAAAAATCTGAGTCCTAATTTTAAAAAATCTAAATTAACATAGTTTTAAAATTATACATTGATAAATTCCTGAAATATGTACAATAAGTTTTATCTCTCATATAGTACAGAAAAGTAGAGTAATACAAGTGCAGGTATCCTTGAATTCTAAATTAAAGAGAAAAAATACTTTTCTCATTAAATACTAGTAAGCAGATCATGTTCCTGGATTGACTAATAAAACACAAAGGAATTTGTTATCTAGAAAACCCACAATCCCTTCAGTCATTTCCAGACTGTACTTATCCAGGCCTACACCTCTGCATTCTAATTACTCATCTACACATACATTATTATTCTCTTGACAATTTATTCCATTACTAAGGATATCTGTTAAATCTAGAAGCTTTTTTATTTCAGTGCCTTTAATTTAGCATCTCATTTGAATTTGCTCTCTGCATTATCCATCATGTAAATTTTTGTTATTTCAAAACAGTAATAGATCTTTTAAAATGTATTAAATATGTATTTATTAAAACAAATAAAGAAAAATTGGAAAAAAAATTTTGTCATCTTATGACCCAGAAATTAATATTATTAAAAAAAGTAAAAATTAAAAACTTCATATCCTCTGAAAAAAAAAGTCCTTTCTCCTATACCACTTATCACTATCCACCATCATCAGCTTCAATGGCCAATTAAGGACATCTGCTCACTTCAGTACATAGATCTACAGAGTTGTCCAGGACTCCACTGTATTTGTGTGACATAATTTAACTAATTCCCTCATTAAACTTAATATTAATATTAAGCACGCACTGATGATACTTGAAAGGTAAGAGATAATTTAACTGGAAATGATCCCTAGAAGGCTCAGACAAAAGAGGAACCAGAAAAAAGGATCATCAAAGTACCAACACTCCTGTGGTCTCATTCTTTAGCCACCCAAACACAGCACTTCTGTCGCTTGTACTGAGGCCAGAAGGTCCCATGAAAATCCAAGGACTCGACCTCTAAAGAGGTGTGGGTACCAGAGACAAAGCGGAGGCTTGTAAACGGAAGTACTACGCAACCTCCAGCTGTGGGAAGCAGTGGGGGAAACGGCATCAACTGGTCATCGTCATTGCTTCCAGTGTTCCAGAGAGAATTCTCTTTAATGAAGAGAGAATTCTCTTTAATGACAATCACAAATGTGTGATTTCACCAGCATTTTTTACTCTTTGTGAATGTAAGTTTGCAACCAGAGCTAGACAACCATTTTCTCTTAGTACTGGGCCCCCATTCTAAGCATATATCTGAGCAACTCAAGTTTTCTATTCATTTGAAGATAAAAATGATCACTTAAGGGAAGACATTTTTTAAATACTCAGGTTAAAAGTTCTATGTAGAAAAAAATGTGCTACCTTAATCAGTCATGCGACAACAGGAAATATTCTTATACCTTACTTTTGCTACTGCTATTTTAAACCATGAAAATGGTTTTTTAAATATCCTTTTTTATGAGTCTCAGAGTCAAACGTTAACTGCCCATTGCCATGGAGACAGTTCTATTTAAGGTACTATATTTAGCTCTTTCCTCAGAGGACAGAGAAAAGTGGTCAGTAAAAAAGTACTGGTCTTCTAGTTTAGGATGGAGTAAGCATAGATGCTTTGGGGCGGTTAATATGAGAGAATCGGGGTTCAGGACAATTTAATACAGCCCATTCTTTTTTCTGAGTAAGACAAAAAAGTTTGAATTTTAGTACTAAGAAGAGACGGTAATGAGGAAAACTCCCATTACCTCAAAATTAGAGGCAACTAAATAACAAAACCTTACTTACATTCACTACCCTAAACAGAACTGCAACTAACCATCACAATCTCTCCTTTTCAAAAAACAATCTTATATCTTTTTGTTTTATTTAGGGCCCATGGATAATACATATTACTTAGGTTTGCTTTAGTTTCAGCCTTTCTGACGTGACTTTATGACACCCCAACTATAATCAATGAGTAAATTACCAGTTTAAAGGTGAAAGAGAATATCCATAATTTATATCAATATTTAATCCTACTAAGAAACTCGAAACAACTTTTGTATCAATCCTAAAGCTGTCTTTGGGGCAAAAAGTTTCATTTCCTCTTCTGTTTAAGAAAAAAAAAAAATCTAAGATAATTTCTAGTACAAGCTTAAAACATCCATCTTCCTTGAAACAAGAATAATTCCTTATTCTTACTGATGGTAAATAAGATTCATCAGTCTATCAATATTATCACTAAAACCTTTCTTAAGTGAGAGCATATTGTACCTGAAGGCTTCATTTCTGTAACTATATTTTTTAAACAGGTAAAAGCAATTCTCTTATCCTAGAGCTGTTACTGCCATTATCTGCCAAATTAATATTACTTAAAACTAATTTCCTATTTTTACCATGAGTCAAACAACTAATATTGCATAGTGAAAATAATGGATGTACACAATTTTGATTTGGAGATGTATTTAGTTAATCATCCTAGATCAAGGATTGATTCTCAATCCTTAGAGTATTTCAGTCACCTGGTGGGCAAGTGAAAATAGAATCTGAAGGGCTCTACTTCCAGATTTTCTGATTCATCAGGACTGGGGTGGGGCCTAAAAATGTGCATCTCTAACAAACTCCCAGATGATGTATCAGCTGTTGGTTCCAGAATGAGACTTTAAGACTATTGTCCTAGGCCTTAAAACAGATTGATTAATCACCTATAGAATCAGTACTCTCTGTTGACAAATTACTTCAATTATTATCCAAATGAACCATTTAACAATAAAACAATAACGGCAGTTCCTGGGGGAAGACCAGTCAATCACAATTTGGAAAGAATAGTAATTCTATCAAGATTAAGTTAAATGCTAAAATTTACTCCTCAGTAGTTGGATAAATGCTATGAGTTATAATGTGGGATATCAGTGATGATATTTAATCAGAAAATTAGTTTTTTTCTCTTTATTTTATAATTCAAGGACAACTGCAATTGTACTGACCTATTTTTTCACACAATATGATAGGAAAATAAGTCCTATTCAGCAGTAAAAGGCTTGGTTCCCCTGTGAATTCAACTGGCTTTACAAGCAAGTTTCTACCATAAATTGTGAAAGGAACTTAGTACTTGAATATAAATTTTTCTTAGAAATCACTGTTTGCATTATATATGTTCTAGAAAAGGTTTGTATCACGTTTGTGAAAGGCCAATCTAACTTTCCCAATGACTTGCATGGTTGTTTTAGAAATCCTTTATCTTGAATTGAATTATCTACAACTGACAGTATATTACATCTTAGTTTTCAAGTGCTCTACAGTTTGTCAAATAATTATACATAAATACTAAAATGCATTAGTTACATAAAAGGAAATGCTCTTTTATATCATCAATGTACTCCTTTCCTCTTAGGGTCATGAAATGCATACCTGTCACTGACAAAGTGATGGACAGACTAGGAGTTCTAAAAGACAAATTACCTCATTTTTATGATAACAGATTACAACTCATGAATGGTAACACAGTACTTTATTAAAAGTTAAAATGACTAAATGCATACTACTACAATAGGTTCAGATTTTAGAGGCATTCTAAAGCAAAACAAAAACAAAAATACCTAGTAACACATTATAGCAGGTTCCTAAGTTAGTTTCCTTCTCAGTACTTTTCAAAATCTATTTTTCTGTAAATATGACATTAAAAGGGAGTTATCATCAAATTACTCATTAATTATCAAGTCTTTTCATTTGCTACTTTGACAAATAAGGCTTTAATAAACACCATTATAGTTAAAAAAAAAAAAAAAAAGTCTAACACTTAGCTGTCATGTACTTACAATTAAATGTTTAACATCAATCAAAGGTAAAATATTTTCCATTAATGGTTACTTATATATGATGGGATTTTGTGTTTGAAAATTAAGTGTATCAGATTAGTGATCACATCATAAGATGAGAGAACAAGGTAAGAAAGGCTATTATAATCAGTATACACGTTATTACATTCTATTTCCCCATATATAGCCATAACACACAATCATAACAAGAACTGGTCAAAAGAATGCCTTACCAGATCTAGTTTGAAGCACCCATTATTAAAATGAGTAACTTTCAATCCTCATTTCAATGAAAATTCTGGTTGACTGACTAAGGTTTGAATGGTGCATGCTGCATTCGCGATGCTGAAGTAAGTGGGCAGGGAATTGGGACTTGATCAGAGTAAGACAATGAGTTCAACACTTCAAAATTATTTACTAATTGAAAGTGACAAAACTTGTTGCCCTGCCCTGCCTATCTACAGTCATAAAGAATGTCTATGAAACTACCATATATATTCTCTTCACTCAAGAAAGATCTCAAAGATAATATGAGTTCTGAAATTCTAACATGGGGCCTCTGACCTGCACAGAATACATTGACTCTTAAGTGCCTAACTTTGCATGATGACATGTCAGTCCAAAGCTTTCAGATAAATTTGGCTTTGGAAAACTCTCAAAATATAATGAAAAGGTAAGCCTCCATAATATATAATAGCACCTCTACTGAAACAAAACAAGTATGACAACTTCAAGAGGGGTAGAAGCACTCAGAGCTTCTGCTAATAGACCTGACAAATATATTTTCAGGTATATCATCTATAGACCTTTTAAAAGTTTTACTTTGGATCCATCCACATTACATGGATATGTCCAGTTATGAAATACACAGGTCATTCTAATTAGTATTTCTAAAAATGGTAGTGTTCATTTTTATTTAATTTGGCATACCAATGAAAGTAGTTAGAATGCCATAGAAAATGCTGTGGGTCCCATTAATATCTATATTTCAATAATGTAGTTAATTTAATAAAACACAGTTCAGAAAGATCAACTCACTGAGGTCTCTGATGATAAAACTCCTTGCACTTTCTTCAATACCAGGTCAACACACCATGAACTGCTGGCCAAATGTGGCCCATTTGCTATTTTTGTACTTTTGGGTTTTAAATTTTTTAAGAACTGAAAAAAATCAAAAGACTGCACATGACATGAAAATTACATAAAATTGAAATGTTTATAAAGTTCTATGGCAATAAAGGTACATTCATTCTTTTACAAATCATCGATAGCAAGTATCGTGGTGGAGAGGAGTAGCTGTCACAGAGACAACTATTTGGGCTTTATTTAGATCTGCAAGCCTAAAATACTTACCACCTAGTCCTTTGCAAAGTTTGCCAAAACTGCTATTACTTGTCAAGGACTGATTTGAAGAGCGCTTGAGAGATCCAAGTGTATGCTGTAACTCATTATGCTGCAAGGAGCCCCTATGCCCTCACTCTGTGCTCTCTCAGAGCCTAACAGCTAGAAGCCTTTAATGCTTGTTGAATGAATAAAGAACTAAATGATAGTCAGGTAGCAGACTAGTGATTTATAAGTGTTTACATTTCTTGCCTGTTTAAGAAGATCATTAAAGGGGTGAGGTACTGAGACAAGCATGTCATGGTGGCCTGCAGTTAAGGTCACCAGAAACAGTCCACATATATCCCAAGGAGCCAGATTCAAGACCAGAGAATAGGATAACCACTAAAATAAAATCGTGTTTGCCCCTTCTTCTGTGTGCCCTCATTCCTGCCCACACCTTTCCTATATGTGTATATATATGTATACATATATACATATATATACACACACATATATATACACATACACACACACGTTATAAAAGAAGTACTGAAATAGGCATAAAACGGCAATTTATGTTTTACTCAAAGAATTGTTTCTATAGTCTTTTTTATTAAACATATTTCACTTCGCTTTTAAGGGTACTAAATAATTCAATTGGTCTCTTATACAATAAAAAAGCAAGTTCATGCTTAGGCTGTGTTAAAAAATGTACTTTGCTTAAAAAATAGAGATTGTAAACAGTTTATTCTACATTTACTTATAGGTTTAAGGTAATATATGACCAAATGTTTTGGTGTGGCAATGTATTTACTGTATACAGTGAATTACCCCTTCTCCGGCCAGCCCCACTCCCATCGCAGTGACATCTGTTGGACAGTTTCCAGACGAGTCGCCATCTGTAGGTCTCACCAGATCTATCGGAGTAAACAGATCCTTTTGCCCATGCCTTGAATACCTCACTGAATTGCAGACAGCTGGGGAAAATGCCCTGTACCTTTGAAGGTTGCAGTATTTAGGGACTCCCACACTCAGAGCTGCCCCATCTCCTGTTTGCTGGGGTGGTTTTCATTTTCTTTATGGTAACAATGCTTGTTATCAGTAGTCTACATGGATTCTTCTTTCTTCTCTGTTCCTTTCTTGTTGTCCCTTCTTCTGTTGCTTCTCCCACACTTCTCAGCTTTCCAGAAAAAAAAAAAATGGCTAACTTGTTACTCAGGCCTTTCGTTCCTTTTCAGCCAATGACCAACCAATTACAGAGGACGGTGGACATAATCTTTGCCCCTGACCATTCTTCGGTTGTTGCATGGTACTAAGGAGAATATTCCTTCAGAGCCAACAAGCATTCCTTTTTCCCACCCTGCTCTTTACCAAGTAAATGCCAAGGAACACAAAAATTAGAGAAAGATCATGTTTTGTTAACTTAAGTCTTACTGTGGTTGTAGAGAAACTTCCGGGATGTCATCTAGAAAGTACTAGGCAGTGTCTACAGGTGACCCCACACAGAACAGAGGTGTTGATATTAGCCTTTTGTTTTCCCCACAGGCGCTCTGCTCTGTTAATGGTAAGATATGGACCTACACCACCTACCATCAGGGACACTGCCTCAGCAGTCAATCCCAAATACTGTGGTCTTGAAACTCCTTCACACTCATAAAAATGATTCATGCCCCCAAAGAGCTTTTGCTTATGTGTGGGTTATAACTGTCAGTACTTACTGTATGAAAAATTAAAACTGAAAACATTTTAAATTATTATTACTTCATTTAAAATAATGAAACTAAATCCATTTACTTGTTAACATGTCTTTCTTAAGGTATAAGCAGGAATGAAGGCGAGTAGGCAGGCAGGCCGACAGGAAAAGAGAGGCGGAAGAAGCACTTTATTTTTATTTAGCTGCTCACATTGGTTGTTCCCTCCAGACCTGGAACTTGAACCTGGGTCCTTAGGAATGTAGATGGGCTGTGCTCCTTAGGAGGAGGCAGACCTAACTGCTACTCCACCATGGTGCACCATGTCACATATTTTTCTGAAAATAATTTTCTTCTCCAAAACAAAAGATTATGAAAAGTGAAATTTAAGCAAAATGTCTGTTTAGTGTAAGACAGCTGAATATCAGATCTGGTTCTGCATTCCATAGGTTGTGCGAATTCTTCTTCGAAGTATGTGAAAGAAATCTGGCTCCACACAGATATGTAGCTAGAACATGTAAGAGGTAGTTGTGAATATTCTTTAATACCACATCAAAACTCAACAGCTGAAGTTTCCTAAAGGTTAGTTGCAATGTGGAATCTGAAATGTATGAGTAAAAGCTTAACTTTCTATTCTCTGTATTAGACTCCATTTGCCTATCTTGTACTTTGATGCATCTTTTATCCAAGTCGAATTTTCATGAACATTTTCTCAAAAATCAGTGATCCTGAAAATTCAAGAAAAACATCTGATAAAATTCACTACAGAGGTTAGCAAAAACAATAAGAGTGGTCCAGTGGCAAAGAGCATGCCTATTAACCTGCTTTTCTGTTGAAAGAGAAAGGTCCTGAGTAGCAAGGTCTTATGCATTGAGCATCTGGAAGATATTGATTTACTAATTTAGAGAGATCTTCCAGTGTTGAAAATTTCTGCATATGACTTCCAGAAAACATATCTATTAATATGATCATTGATCTCAAGGGGCAAACCCTTAAAAATTGGGAAACAAGACTCATGGTAGCAGTCACACATTTTCAAAAGTTCTAAATTTCCTTTAACATACTTGACTTTTGTCACAAGCAATGAATATTGTCAATTTTTTCTTTGTTTTTTTAAGAATGTTTTATTAAATACCCAAGATGAATAAACCAAGTTTTTTGACAGGTATACTTTTAAGTAAAAATGGGGTTACATTTAAAAATGGGAGAGGCCAGAGCAGCATACAAGCCCCTTCCAGAGAGACAACTCGTGTGCTATGCAGGCGAGGTGTTTTATGTACTTCTCTTTTTGGCACAGAGGCTATTAAAAAGATGCATGCTCAAGGGTCAAGACTTAATGAAATTAAAATTCATGTTGCTTCTTCAAGGACATACTTAATGAGCTGGCGTTTCCCACTCACTATGGGTGTATGGTGGGAAAGACACAGCGACAACAAACACTGCTTGGGGCCACCGCCTGGACTTGAACACTACAGGTCGGTCCAGGTTTACATCTGCTGCTTTTGCAAAGTAAAAAAGGTAAAGAAGTCTTAGTAAAATCATGAAAATAGTATTGACTTTCCAGACTCCTGGTAAAAGTCTTGGACAGCTCCAGGATCTGAGTATTATGTTTGAGAACTGCAGCTTTACCTTATGGGAACTGACCAAACAATTGTTATAGAGATAATAAAAAGTCGGCCAAACTCCTCTTCTTTCTGCTACTTTTTATCTGCAATAACACATTCAAGGGTGGCTAAAATTCATATTTCCAACTAATATTACCTAGACATTCCACAGATGATAAGTGGGGAGTGGGGCTGTCCCCTGGCAGCCTCAATACTACAGGGGACAACTAGAATAGAATTTTGCTTGTCACAGAAAGAGAATTAAGAATGAAATGGACTTCTTACTTACTAGCTGTATGACAGAGGCCATGCCTCTACATTTTTCTCAGTTTGTGAGGATCAGCTGGCATCATGTGAAAGTACTCTAAAAACTGTGAAGGTAGAGGCACCCATGAGTTATAACCAAACCCTTTGGAAGGGAAAAAGAAAGGGATGAAGAGACGGGGGAAATATTAAGAGACTCCTATTTCTATAACTCTTCTCCTCAAAGACTTAGAATTTGCTTTATCCTAGATTTGTTCCAGTTTCTATTAAGCACAATCATCTTTAATCCATTGTCTCTTCAAACCAAACATCAATTTTCCTCATCTACTGACGTGCTCAAAAGGTTATTTTACTCAATTTAATTATTTGAAAAACCAAAAGCCACAAAATAGTTTATTGTTTGGGCAGTGTGGGTAGGAATAGAATACAAGCACAAATATGCAAATTAAAAATCAATATGCTGATCATTCTGACTAAATAATAATCACCTCTCATTTACAGGCAGTAACTAAACAGGACAGAAAAGTGAAGATCTATCACTCAATATCACTGAAATATATTGCCACAATACACCAATTAACTACCTATATATATTCAGATTTCTAAATGTCAAATCCTTTATAGTTCAAAGTTTTATTCACTCAGGAGCACTAACTGCTCACTACTCAGGGTACACTGCAATATCCCACACCTTTTAGTTATTGGAAGGTAATTTTACTTTTCCTAATGCAGTTTGACACTCCACTTTGAAATTTATTTAGTTGTCACTAGAAGTCTTCAAATAAAATGCAATGCACTTCAACACTCATTAATTTTTCCAAAGTAAACAGAAAAATCACCTCTTATTAAAAACCTGATTGGATTATTTCACTGCTGAGAGCAAATTAGGCATAGCATGAGTTATATATGTGAGGACTACTTTATCTGTTTTCCTGTGTGATTTACCTTTCCATTCCTGTTACCAAATTAGGTATATTCAGTATTCCAAGTCTATTTGGAAGACGACAAATCAAACTGTAAAAGCACTTCTAAGAATAAATGTGTTTCATATACTGCACAATTCAATTTTCAAATATTGGGTTAAATCAAATTATTTCATTGAAGACCAATCCTATTTCTTTTGAAATTCCACCAAAACTCAACGTGTTGCCACAAATTAAGCCACTTAGAGAAAAAGACTTCATGCCACATATAAAGGTGACTCTTGCCCCATCATCAGCGAGGGTAATTATAGCAAAGAGTAATTCACACTGGGTGTGCATGCATTTCATTCCTCCATAGTGAACGACATTGAACTAAAATTCAGTGTTATGACTTACTTGGTTATTACTGATATTTTATTTGATGGAAAACAATATAAATCCAATAAATCACATTTTGAGTTGCAGATAAATTATATCAAAAAAGGAAAGCATCTCTATTAGAAAGTCTACATGATATTTTTTAAATAATGAATTAAAAATGCTAAACATGTTTTTAAAGAACACTTAAGAACAACACTCTTAAAAAGATGCAAATGTTGCAAAGTCATGATATAACTGGCTCAAAAATTACTATTTCCATCTAAAGTTATTTCATGTCACTGCATGAATATTAATATCTTGGAGTTCCTAAAAACTGGAATATTGGCAAAAGTGTGCATATAATTTTTAATTATGAAAATGGTGATAACTATTCTCTTTTTGAGAATGGCTAGAAATGAGGATGTTCTTTCTAGGTAAGCAGAGTCTCTAAAAAACTGAGAGACAAAATGAGATGTCTCCAGTGCTAGTAAAGAGTCATGGAAACTTAGCCACGGTTCTCGGAAAAAAAAAAAAAAATTGTAAGCCTAGTATCACCTCCAAACGTTTTATTAGCCCACCAAATTGCTAAAGTCATGAAAAAAAAAAAAAAATAGAAGTCAATAGAAGTCTTGCACCCCGCTTTTTAATTAAAAAAAAATTTTAGACCTGAGTTTAATTAAACGTTTCAAACAACACCTTTTTCAAATTAAAATGATATTTATCGCCTTTAAAGTTAGGAAATCACCATCTCTCATCAGCAGCATAATTTTTTAAAAAGCTAAGTTTAGATGACATTTGGCCCAGAAGTGAAAGAGTTAACATTCAACTAGCTGATCTGCACTTCAGATCCAGTATATTTCTCACAAGCAGCCCTACAATGAGCTGAGCAAGTATCAACTGTAATTTGATCCCAGAGTTTATGGGAAAAAAATAACTGCACATACTGAATTGAACATGCATGTTTAATAAAAATCGCTTTCAAGAAAAACATATCCAATAAACACAATTTAAGGCATATTTAATTGTTCGATCAACCTCAAATCTGCAATTCCTTTGCTTTTTTCATGTTCTCTAATAAAATAGAGGGGGATAAAAAAGGCACATCAACAGCCCTACTGCAGGGAAAAGAGGCTTGAAAAACAACTTTGATTGGCACTTGGCCTGACCCACAGAGGAAGAAAAACAGTTTTTAGACAAAGAGCGCAAATATTTGAGCTTTGCTTACTTATATTCATTCGTTCTTTCTTTTAAGACATAAAGAATAATCCCAGTTGAACTGTATTTAAAGAAATTTGGCTAAAAACGGTGCCATAGTCATCCTAGTCTTTAGGTCCCGCTGCATTTGCACAGCTCAGCAATTTTAATTCATTTGTACTGGACAAACAGAAACATCTCAACTAATGTTTCTACTTTATGAGACGTAAAAACAGAGTATGAAGAAGAATGGACCGATTATGGAAGGGCCGAGTGGCAGCTGTTAAAGTCTGGCGGAAAGCTTTTTTGCTCTAAAGCGGCATCTTTTCGCCCCCTACGCCCCCCACCCCCACCCCTTAAGGGAGCTATTGAGCCAAGTAAGCTGAACCACAGGGAGTCAACTTTCTAAGGCCTCCACTGGGGCAGCAGGCTGGCAGCGTGCCTTACCTGGGGGGCGGTGGGTACATGACCACATCCACCGCCCCCCCAACCCGGTTTAGGGCTAGAAGGGCTACCAGCATTTCTCGTGGGCCTAAAGTTCTAGCTGCTTCACCAGCGCCTCTCAATGCTATGGTGCAGACAGTGGACGGTGTACGAGAGGCGCTGGGGAGCGCCGGAGCAGATGCCAGCGGATAACCCTGCAGCGCAGGCCGGGCTCCGGGGAACAGGTCCCAATGCGCCGACGCCTGCACTGTTGAGAAGCCGGGCGGACAGGTGCGGACCTGAGCCCACTAAAGCGCTGACCCCATTGCGCCCCGGCCCGCGCCGCGCGGGCAGAACGGAGCAGCACAGCTTTGCGAACCCCGGTCTCGCCACCCGCCCCTCCTCTGCTCGGCGAGGCCGGAGCCGTGTCTCCGGCAGCCTCCCCGCCGCGCGCCGGCGAGGGCCAGCGGCCGCAGCGGCGCCCCGCCCGCCGTACCTTCCGCAACACTTTCCGGCAGTTGGTGCAGAGCAGGTAGTTGGCGGCGGCCGCCGGGCTGCCGCCGCCGCGGTGCATCGTGGCTGCGGGCCGAGGCACCGGCGGCGGGCGGCCGGGTAATCACTGCGGCCGCCGTGCGGCCGCGGGGCCGGACTGTCTCCCGCCGGCCGGTCAGCCTCCGGACTGGAGGTCGGGACCGGAGGCGGATGCCCGACGACGGCGGAGACGGCGGCGGCCGTTCTCACCGGCCCGCGGTTCTGCACGCCCCCATCCTCCGGACCCCCGCCCCCGCCAGGCTCGGACGAGCTGCCGCCGCCGCCGTCGCCGCCGTCGCCGCCACCACCGCCACCACCACAGCCGCCGCCGCAGCACCCAGTGCGGCCCCGCCTCCCGCGACTTCACCACCTCCGCGCACCGGCACCGCCCCCCGGCCAATCGGTCCTCCCTAGCCACGCCCCCGGGCCGAGCCTGCAGCCAATGAGTAGCTAGAGCCCAACTAGGAGCCGCACCGGCCAATCGTAGAGGTCGAGGACGCCTTGAATCTCCGGGCAAGTTAAGTTTATCTCCGAGGCTCGGATCAGAAGGAAGAAGGCGGGTAGTTAGGTAGTGGGATGGGAGGGGTCACGGTGTGTGCTGCTCCGCCAATAGGAGGAGAAGGGTGGGACATATGCAAACCACCACGGGAAGCCCAGCCGTTCCCCTAAGGCAGGCCACGCCCCCTTCTTGAGGTTCCTGCAGAAATGGTGAGGGAGAGTGATAAATAGCTGGGTGCTAGAATTTGCTAGTGGATCCAAGATTGAGCTAAATATTTTCCTGATTTCTTGAGAAATGTTGGGGGACGTTCATAAGCAGTAGGGCAGTGGTTAGGCTTTCTATCATCCAAGATGTTAGTTTAGCTGTAAAGAAGAGGGCAGTCAAGTAGCACTTTGCATCCTAGGACGGCAAAGAACTTTATGCATCATGTACTGTGAACCCTGTTTTGCAAAAGATCAATTACCTGGGCTTGGGCGGGGTGTGAGGGGTTGGGGGAGTTGTTTAAGGTATATTTACACCACTACCTGCGTTCGCGTTCTAGACACAAACCTCTTGTTTGACGGTCTCCTCAGTCTGAAGACCCTTCTCGTAGTACTCGCAGCTATGAAAGTTTCTTTATTTGTCCAGCACGAAAGGGCCAGAAAGATAAGCTTGTTTTCTCACCCGAAAGTCTTCTCTGAGGCAGCTAAGAACGGTCCTGCTTGGGAGGAAAGGTTCAGATAACAAATTGATACTGAAAACCGTGGGGCACACGGCTCGTAGTCCACATAGATGCCAGGTCCTGGGTTCTCGTCCCATAGCTGGCGGAAACAACCAAGATGAGCAACTAAATAAAATAATTTTAAAAAATATTTCTTCTTCTAGTCTCTGCCTGCCTCGGCTCGCCTTCAGTTCTGCATGCATCTTTCCATTAAAAAAAAAAAAAAAAAAAAAAAAAAAGAAGAAAAGAAAAAGAAAACTATGGGGCAGGACATGCCTCGTCTAAAAACGGTGAGTCAGGATTTTGTCGTACACACTCTGGGAAGAGAAGCAGATGTAACTGGGGGCAGGTGGGGCGGACAGGGAGTGGAGGGACAAGCTTGGAGGAGAACGGAGGAGGAGGGGAGCCTAATCCCGGCAGCAACGCGCATGCGGATTAGTGCGCGTGCCCGACGCGCGTTTCTGAGACCTGCTCCCCGGTGAGAACAAAGGCAGCCCCGCCCGCTGTGACCGCACTGGGCTGCACTGTGACGTCACCTATTTCCCTCCGAGCTCTTAGGTGTGGGCGAGTCCTCTGAAAAGGTCTCTAGCGACCGAGGATTTGTGAAGACCTGTAGCTTGCTGAATCTGTGGAGATGATTTAAAAGAACGGACTCACTGGTTTGCCTTTCTTTTTAATTTAAAAGCTAGACCTGTTTCCTTAGAGACTCAGTGTGGTGGTGTGAGGCAGAATCAGAAAGATACACTTGGAGCTAGCAAGTTTAGCATATCAAAGCTCTTAGACCAAATTGCGTGGTTAAAACTGCCAATCCACTCATATTTCAACAGCTGCCTTCTCCCTTCCTTTTTTAAAGACCAACACACAGAAACCTTGGCCGTGCAAGGAAAACGGAAATGGAAATCTACTAGTGTCAGGTTTAAAGAGATTAAAATAGACTGGAAACCCCCCAGGAGGCTAAGTTGGTTGGGTAACTGTGTCGATCCACTTAACTAGTGATAGATAAATGTCGCTTGGTGTAGACGAAGCCCAGAATAGCAGTGGTGTGCGGAAGGCAAGTAACAGTCTGTTAGAAGAAACTGAAAAAGCAAGAAAATCAGCAAGGCACCGTTTTCCTACTAACTGAAACACATGTGTCCGCATTTAGTGGTAAAATTCTTGGGAGATAATCTTGGCTGGTTCTGTCTTGTAAAGCAGATTTTTATGCGAATACGTTTTAGAGAAAGAAACTAAAGGATGAAGTGAATTTTTGTGCAGAGGTAGCATTTTCTCAAGTAGTGTTTTAACTTCCAATTTCGATCTAATGTTCTCTATCAGTTTATTTTGTGCCCTTTACTTAATAGTTAAAACCCTTTCACAACGAAATCCTTTAGGCCCTTCAGTAACTAAATTCTCCTCCAATGATGGTCAAACGAACCCACCCTACACAGTTAGACCCTCTAAGAAAGATTGCTAGGAAGTTTTCGAGAACTCTCTTTACTGATACATGGTCAGATACATGTATCTGACCAAATGGTGGCTGTCTCTCCCAAGCTCTTCCAAATCGTATGACATTGCCTGTGGTGTCATTTATTTGGCAGTTACGTATGTGTACTTCATTGTCACCTTTCTTATATTGATTGGACTGTTACAGATTAGTTTCTGTTCCACCCCTGACATCTTCAATCCGGTGACTCAAGCTAAATGCACAGCAACCCCCATTTCTTTTGGACCTCACACTCCCAGCATGCTTGGTTATCTCTCATGGTAAAGTTCAACTTTTGGATTCTCTTCCATTCTTCGCCTGCTCGCCCTGGCATCCCCTCATTTCCTCTAATCTTGGATATCAGAAAGAGAATGTGATTGAGAGAATAAGAGAAAGTTGGAGCACTTGGAAATCTGGGATCTTATTGCTAAGGGAAAGAAGCAAAAATTTCTTTTGATTTCGCCCAGAGCAAGGACAAAACCACCCCTTTTGTGGTCTGCTCTGTGTAAAACAGAACTTTGGGAAAGTAGGATATGACTTAAAGTTACAGCCAGTGTTGAGAACTACTTTTTAATTTTTATTAGAAAAAATAGGGTGACACTTCATTAAATATTTGACATCATTTTTTACTCACTCATCTTTGGTTTGTCTTTTAAAATGTGATTTAAAAAACAAACAAAAAACAAGTAACTTATAGAATCACTTGGTATGGTTGCTCCATAACTTCTTTTAGCCATGACTCTTGCTGAACATGTGGATTTCCAGTTTTCCATGGATATCAGTAATGCTTGGTGTAGGCTTCCTTATATGCAAATTTCTGACAGTATATATGAATCCTGGATGTAGCGTTTATCGGAACAAAAGGTTATGACTGTTTTTAGGGCTCTTGATGTAATTTGATAAAATATGTGGTGACAAGGTTTAAACCAATTTGTACTCATCTTACAGTGAATAAGAACAGGGAGCTAGGCATCACTTAAAAACACAATTTTTCTAGTTCTCCTACAAAAGGCCCCTCAGCAGCCCACCTTCTCTACCTCCAGACCTCACCCTTCCTTCTGCGTGGTGATTTTCTTCCACTGTTGCAAGATCTTCTGGTAGAGCCAATTCTTGTTAAACATCTATGGTGCTTGTCTCATAACTCTTCTTTAGCATGAAGATAAGGATTGGAATGCTATGTTTTAATTATTTTGTGTCATTAGACTGTGAACGCTTTGAGGGTAGGGATGGAGTTAAATTTATTTAAAATTTTAAATGTACTTGTTCTCAACTCCTGGCTCCACCCAAAGAAAAATGCTTTTAAACTCTCAGAGTTTCCAGTCTGATTTTACCAAATATATCATACATTCTTCCTGTCATCTCTTCTGAATCTTTAATAATAGCACAAAAAAACCCAATAAATATTTGTTAATTGAATGGTTAAAAAACACTTATTGTTGTAAAGCTAAAAGACTGAATTCATATCTCTCACCAGTTCCTTCTCTGATATTGAACTTAATATCTACAAAAAGTCCTAACTCAACCTCACGGAAAGATTCTTGGAAATGTGACTTTAAGCAAAAGAACCTTTAAACCAGGTCTCTTTTCATTCAATACAGGACATAACTGCTTTTACTCAGTGGTGTTCAGTGTTAATGGTGTTGAATGAAAAGACATTAATTGAAGACCTGCTGTATTTTGGCTGGTCTCTCTCTCTCTCTCTCTCTCTCTCTCTCTCTCTCTCTCTCTCTCTCTCTCTCTCTCTCTCTCTCTCTCTCTCTCTCTCTCAGATGCAGCAGGAATAAAGGCGAGCAGACAAAGAAAAGAGAGAGGAGGAGGAGGAGGAAGTATTTTGTTTTATTTTATTGTTATTTTGTTGTTCATCTTGGTTGTTTCCCCATAGCCCCAGGTCTTGAGCCAAGGACCTTGAGATGTATGTGCTCTGTGCTGCCAAGGACCAAGCCACCAGGCCACCAGAGGACCACTGCTGTCTCTTTCATAAATGATAGTTCTTGCCATAAACCAAAGGTGTAGGGAAGGTTGGGGGCACATTTTTATAGTCAACTTTGAAAGAAAGCCTCAATAACACGCTGTGGCTTTTGGACTCAAATTGTTACTTCTCTAGATATTCTCATTCAAGGGGCCTGAGAACTGGGTCCTTTTGTGATTTCCAAAGAAGGACTCAATTGAAAAAAATCAGTTACTAAAGATATTTTGTAAATTCCATTTCTTGAGACGATAGGTCTTTTTCCAATATTTTGCCTCTTTAGACTTCTTTTTCTTTCTCCCCAGGGCACCAGAAGCATTTGGATCACTGGGAAGGTGCTGCATTATTTACAAATTTGCAAATACTGTAATTTGCTTCATGCACAAAGGAATTTACACTTCACACAATTGTAAATTGATTTCTCCCTTTGAGTTGTTAATTAGATTCCTGCTTTGTTTTTTTATAGGGCCCAAGACCAGTATTACTCCAGAGGCAAAATAAGAGGGTCTGATCCACAAGGGCTGCCACTTGAGTGTCCCTTCCCATCCTACCCTGAACCTCCAACTTCCACCCAGAAAATTATTCTTACCAAGAACAAATATTCCGCCAAGTTCCAAAGTCCTGTCAGCCTTCTAACTTGCCATCCCAGAGTTTCCTACATTGAACACCACATCAAGCAGGCCACCAGAGGCCTCCAGACGTGGGGGGGCGTAGGGGGTGTGTGACTTGTTTTATGGCCTGTACAGTGTTAGCCAGCACAGTACGTAAACAAATTTGAGTTACTTTAAAATATTTACAATTAAGGAGATTTTACACCCATTTTCCTTTAAAAAGTGTCAGATCCCGTTAGACTGGGCTCACGCTGCCACATGGCCACCAGCTACTAGCGTCCAGAAATGTCCGTTCCAGATCGCACACGAGTTCTCCAGCTTGCCAAAGTCTCTGTCACTTTCTGGGCACCATATTTTGCCACCATCTGTACATTATCTTGATATTTGTAGGGATATGCCACCTCTATAAGCATCTAAATTACTGATTACTAATGATCAACTTATAGAATTTGAATTTCAAATAAACTTGTTATCTCTTGGCTACAGCAAAAGTTGAGGAAAAGGGTCAGATGCAAGCAATGGCAGGCTGTGTATACAGCTAAATACTCTTGACACGTGTGTATATAGAGATAGGATTATGCATATCAATCATATATGCATAGATATATATGTATGTATATGTTGGGAAGACACTTGTCTAACTAAGAAGGAACTGCTATGTCTTTTATGCTGCTAACCTCATTTCTTCTAACCCTCCTCATTCTAATAGTTCCCTCCCCTGTTCTAATTGTTACCTTCTGAGCAAGGAACCACAGGGAATGTGGCAGTTAGTAAAAGGCCATTGAGAGTGTCATCTTTGACAGGTATTACCATGTAGAGACAGGAGCCTGGACTCTGGAGTCACATGTGGATCTGGGCACTTTACTAGGTATATGACCCTCAAGTTTCCTCATCTGTAAATGAAGATCAAATAAGAGACTCCACTATAGTGCTCAGTAAAGTGACAGGAATGTTGCAACCCTTCAAAATCTGTCTGTTGCTGGCTAGCACAATACCTAGGATGTTACACCCTCCACACACTGTGTGACTTTTGTCTAGATATTTAATTAACCTTTCTGTCTCCATCTTCATCATCTGAAAAAGTGAGACTATTAATATTAGCTTAGGCAAAGAGTTGTTTTGAAGATTAAATGAGTTAGATGTCAATCTCTTTTAAAATGACTAGCATGTAAGTAATACTATATAAATGTTTGCTCTTACTGCATGCTGTTTTACAGATATTTTTGTTTGTTTTTCAGTGAAGATCTTTGACTTTTGAAATATTTCTCAAAAATAAGATAATATGGGTGATGGAAGTAGCAATGGAAAAAAGGAGACTTGGGATTTAGTTAATTTCTACTGTGAATTCTGTGAAATTGCACTTCAGTTTCCTAATCCATTAAATATGAAGAGATGATGAAGTAGGGTCAAGGCCAGATTCAAGGTTTAGGATAACTGAAGCTAATATAATATGTGGATTTTAAGAAAAGAATAAAAGAATACAAAATTATGGATGTAACCTTAGGTATCAAGGTAAATATTTTTGAAGGTTTGGAAGTTTAAATAGTTTAGAATCTTTTATTTTTAAATATATTTTATTTAGATAACATTGTTTTACAATATTATGTAAGTTTCAGGTGTATAGCATTATAATTCAACATATATAGACACTATATATCATCATTGTCACCAAAAGTCTCATTTCTATCACCATACAATTGGCTCCCTTTACCTACTCTATGAAAACTTATTTAAAATCAGGAACAAAAGCATAATAAATTTTAAAAGACTAAAAAAATCATCAAATCCAAATAATTTTTTTTATTAATTCTCTGACACAACTGTCTATAATACTTTTTTTCCCTTCACATTTTTGGGGCAGAATATTCTGATTTCCTCTTCATATGGTAATGACCTTAGTGATATTTTCTTCTATGGGGAGACAGAAAGATAATGTCATCTTTCTCCTAGCTCACATTTTCAGTGCTGGCTGTCCTAGGACAAGTATGTATCCAGAAACAGCCTCTAACCCTACATCATGGTGCATTAACCTGGTGGACAGTAGAAATATTGGGACAACTCAAACAACTCAAAATAACAACCACGCACTGAAATGACTGCGATGTTTGTGTGTGTGTATCCCTCTACAACCCAAGCTAAAGATACTGCCCTTTCCACTTCTCCTTAGCTGCATCAACATAATTACCCATAGCTTCCCCAGTTTCTCTAGCGTGAGGCTGAGGCTGAAGGAGGTCAATTGGAATGTAAAGCGACTATGGTCTTAGCCAATTATTAGCTTACTTCTGAAATAAGCTTACTTCTGAAATTTAATGAAAAACATAAGAAGGCCTCTCTCAGGGCCTTGGAAGGGGCACACTAGTGAAAGCCCCTAATGCTTAGAGATCATTACATTTGTAGTTAATTCATGTCCGAGTAGTGAATTGCAAAGACTTTTTAAGCTCTAAAGTCATGTGGATTTATTTTGTCTTAGTGTTTCCATGAGAATCTAGTATAAGCAGGCTATAAGGGGAGTAGGAGAATTTCTTCAAATAGGCAGGAAGAGAGTAAAAGCGACTCTTCTCCAAAATCCCTGTAGTGGTGCTCTGTGTCCCTTTGTTTACTCAGGATATTTCTCCTGTTAGCATATTTATCTCCCTGATAATCCAAGTTGACTGTGTCAAATCCTCAACAATCTTCTTTCAGTGATGAGGAAACCAGACAGAAATCGTATAGATACATATATATGTATAGATAGATGAATATGTATAGATGTTTAGATGTATATGTATATATAACAAAGTCATTGTGAAATATACTGGCTGTGTGGGTATTAGAAAGGAAAATGGATGAATAAAATAGAAAATTTTTCATGGGGGGAAGGAAGCTTGGGCGTATCATCCGTTAAGAGGAATGCAGAGGAGTTGTAATTTGTAGACTCAGAAGTTAGAGATGCACCAGTGTTGTGTTGTGAGGGATTTGCAGGGAATGAGTGAGTTTGAAGGGGCCCTGAGAAGGGAAATGTCCACACTTCGACTCCAGATGCTTTGATGTACTGCGGCATATACAGCCTTGGAGCATCTTTAGGGACATGTCTTACTCATCTTCATACTTCAGGTACCTAGACCTAAGTGGTGCTCAGATAATTTTTTTGCATGAAATGATTGGTTGCATGAGAGCTTGTTAAGCAGAAAGCAAGCGAACACATTTTTATCAACAGAAGTTCCCAAACTGTCTTAAAATTGTAAAAATGTTTTCATGCAAAGGTAAAATTTGCCTTGTCAGCAAGAAGGAACATTTACAATTTGCAGGAAGGATAATAGCAAAGATAGCCATTTCAGAGAGAAAACGTTGGCTTGGGATGATGCTTTCCTCCATGAGCTTCAAGCCCACCCTCACACAACAGCATCTTGTGAGATCCTGGAAGGCTGCCAGTTTGGGTGCATATGCTTTAAAATATATCTTATCCGGATATTCCTTTATTCATGCCTATATTATCGGAGGCTTACCAAGCAGTAAGTCCCGATGGTAAAAAAAAATACCAAAACCAGGTTTCTAATCTTAGTGAGATTGAGATATCACTGGTGGAGAAGATAAATAGAAAATGGAGAATAGCAGGTAAAAAGGACTGCTAACAAAGAGCTCTGAGAGATCTTTGAGTATTTATGCCTAGAACTGGATGCCTCTTAGTGGCATTAATGAAGACATTATTAATGCATAACTATTGCTGTTTCTCAATGCAATGTGCAATGTCAGCGGGAAGATCGGATTAACCCTTATGTGTATCAGAAAACCATACAAAACAGCATATGATGAAATTGCCTCCTAATGCCATGTTCATTACTTAATTCATTCTTGGATTCCTTCACTCAGCAGGTTTGCGGGGTACCTACCTACCATGTGCCGGGGACTGGAGTAGACATGGAGATAAAGTCATAAACATGGCAGGCAGGGTTGTAGAGAACTTACAGCCTAGCAAAGATGACGGATGTTAAAGAAGTCACACCAGTAGGTATTTTAGTCAGGAAAACACGGGAAAGCAGGGGAATCTGGCCTAGGCCTCCCTGAGGAAGTAAAGGTAAACCCATGTAGGGGGCTCTCCCCCACTTTCTGACAGGGACTCCCATGTAGTCCATCCATTAGGTCCTTTCCAGTTGCAACTCTCTTATTGTTTCAGTTCCCTCTTTTCATGTAGTTAAGCAACTACATCTTTAGTTATAAAACTCCTCTGAAGCATGGCTTTTTATATTATAGTAAACACATTTTTTATGCTGGGAGCCATTCCTCCTTCTCTAAGAAGCACTATCATAATAAACATTCACCAGAATTGCAGCCCTTTTTCCTGATCAATGATAAAAGTTATAAAGAATATCATTTAACATGATTTCATACTTTAACATTTCTCACTTATTCCTGTGCTGAGTTCTACTTGTATGTGCACAAGTTACCATGTTATTACCCTCTATTATCTCAAGATTGCAAAGTATTTAAAGATAACTCATATCTCTAGTCCATAATTCTAGTTCTTCTAACATCTATGATAATGATATAATTATAACAGATGGAGTCATTGGAGCAACCGTGACCCTTTACTAAGTGCTTCCTGTGTGCTGTTCATTTTGCAATAACCGACATATATTATCTTACTTCATATTTACAAAACTCTTATGAAGTGGTTCTTATTATCTCCATTCTACAAATGATTTATAGGGTTTAAAAGTTTGGTCAAAGTCACACAGTTATGACAAGACAGTACTGTGATTTGAACTTAGATTTGTTTGATACCAGTGTTGACAGTGTTGTGTAATCCTGCCTTGGCATTTTACAGCCAGTCATTGTTGTAAATATATTCTTTGATCTAATTCTCCATGTTAGGTTATCCAACTCTGAGGTTTACTGATTTAGATCTACCAATAATTCACCAAATAGTTTGGGTGTCTCTCTTAATTAGAATCCTATTGAAATAAATGCTGTGACCAGTAGGCCAAAAAAAAAAAAAAAAGTACTCATTATTCCCTGTTTAAGTATTTTATCGCCCACAGGCATTTTACTCTTTGAGTGATCCTGGGAAACAAAAAAAACTTTTGTGGGCATGCTAAGTCAAGGTTGCAGATGTTTTGATCTGTAAGTTTGAAGATTCCTAGGCACTTGATTAGCTATGGAGATGGAGTGGTGGATGAAATGGAGAGAAGGTTGATAAAGCAGAAAAGGGGAGAGAGGAAAGATGCTGTTACCACTCTTGGGTGATATAGCAGGTACAGTCTAGGGCTGTTGCCATTAGTTGAGATTAAGTCCTCCAAAAAGAAAATGAACAATCTGGTTTTCATATAATCTGCCAGCAAAGGAGAGACAGTTACCTCACCCTGTCCCACCCATATCATCCACTTGCTGCGTGTGGCTTCATTTTAAAAGCATTCCTGCTTGCTTTGTTTATCCGGGTCTCAGATGAATGGACCCAGGGGGAGACACTTAACTTGAATTTAGCCTTTCTGTAACCTGGCCAGCCATCCTGTGGGCTAACTTAAAATGATAACCTTAACCAATCAGATACTTGCCTCCCTTTCAGTTCTGCTTCCTTCTTTGTGTCCTTGGGGAAACTCCCTTCCCCCACCTTAATCTTCTCCTACCGCTAATTTTGTGAAAAGACCTGAGTGCCCTTTTTCTTTCAACCAAAAGAGACCAAACAATCTTCCCTCATTTCCATGTCAAGAATTTACGAATATGAAGTAGTACTCTTGGTTCTCATTAGTAAATGGATGTGAAAGTCAGACGTCCAAAAGAAAGAACTAGAACTCACTGCACCAGAAAACCCCATTTCGGTTTTGCACATAAAAAATTCTTACAGCCTACAAGAATGTCTGCTCTGCCAAAACCTCAAACGTTTTAGAAACTTTTGTGCTCCTAGTTGGAGGAGGGTGATCAGTAGTCTATTAGCCAAAATGCTTCTCCTCTTCAAGCTTAAGTCACAGTGAGTCCTCTGTGTTTAGCAACTACCTATGAAGAAAACTTTGAGATACAGAAGGTTTTCTTTTTCCCTTTCCACCCTTTAGTATTCATTGAGATTTAATGTTTTCAGGCCTTGATGATTCTGCAGAGGTTTTGAACCAAAGAGATGTTTAAAAGCAAAAGCAGAATTCAAAATTAATGTTCTTCTTAAAAGCTTCCAAGAACTAAATAGTTGAGAAAATGACAAAGTTGAAATGAAGGTACCTTTGTGTCAATGGATAGGTTAAAGATCACTCTGCTGGTCTTCATGGGGTAGAAAGCCGACCAGGCCTAAATTAGGAGGTCGTTTTGTTTTGGCCATATAACCATGTTAAAGGGTGTGATTTGACTCAGAGTGCCAGATGTGGATTGTGCATAAACAACTGGCCTGTTTCTGTAGAGCCAGCCCTTAGCCTCAGAGGAGCTCATCTCAGCTGACCAGCCTGGATCTTGCAGGAGCCATTGTTTTTCCCTTTCTAGTATCGCTCCTCCTTTTCTCTCGCTTTTGTAATGTGCTCTTTCTGAGCTCAGAAACCCTAGAACCTGTTCTCATATCTCATGTCTCATAGGTGAATAGTTCTTAGGATCTGCTAAGCCCTTGGAAAAGGAAGACTTCACTTCACTTTAGCAGTGAGGATCATTGCTGCAGGTGCTTTGCCACCAGCTTGAGAACTTGTGGACAGGGAAGGTGTGAAGACAGGGCCTCTCCCTGGGCAGAACTAGAAGGCTGTGTTTGCATTAGACTTGCTCTGATGGGATACTCTCCTGTTGTTTCTCTATCTACAAAACCTGTTGCTCTGCATTTTCTACTTCACTGAGAAGACAAGAACATCTAGAGATTCCCATGTCTGTGGTTACTAGAGTACTGAGCGATGGAAGTAAATGGAAACATTCACATATTGTAAGTGACCTGAAATATATTGCCTAAGAGCTCCATAAAGGTGAAATCGAAAATTATTTTTCTATCAGTATTGTGTTATCTAGACACTCTTCAATTTTCATGTTTTAGTTTCATGTTTAGTTTTAATTTTCATGTTATAGGGTTTTGTGAAGATTAAAGAAAAAAAAAAAATTCTTAGAACAGTGACCCTTCTATGATGAACACCCAATAAATGTTGGATACTTTTTAGAAGGTTTAATACAACTATATATATATATGTATTTTATTTATTTTTATTTATTTATTTTTTTTAAAGAAAAGGTTCAGGCAGAAATGAAGGTGAGTAAGCAGATAGGCAGGAAGAGAGAGGAGGAAGAAGCATCCCCATTTTAAAATTTTTGTTTAGTTGCTCACACTGGCTGCCTCCCACTGAATCTGGGATTTGAACCCAGGGGTATGTGTCTTGCTCTTCAGAAGCAATTGGCCTAACCACTACTCTGCCAGGGTAATATATTTTTAATAGCATCAAAATTTACTTGAATTTTAATGTTTTATGTTCCTTGATACCGTTTACCACCATTTGTTTTCATTTAAAAGGACTTCAATTGCTTCCTAACATGCCAGGTTTATCATTAGGTATCTTTATTACACTTGTGTTTACAAAGTACATTTTTGTCTGTTAGTCTATCCAGTCACATTCTTCGAGAACTCCATGTCAGATATATGTCAAATAAGGAAGAACCTAAGAGAGTGGGAAAAGTAAATGGCAACAATGTATCTCTTTAATCTAATCTCTTTCTAGATATAGAAAGATAATATTCTCAAAAATTTGGTCTTGCATGTGCACACACACACACACACACACACACACACTTTTATGTGTTCTGCTCTCAATAAATTCTGAGCTAGAGATAGAAAGGCAAAATCATTCTCTAAGTTTTTAACTGAACAATTGCAGCTTGCTAGTTAAAGAAAAAGAAATATTCCCATTTTAAGACTGAATTCTGAGATAGGGTGCCTTCGAATACTTCAAGACCTTTGCCTATTAGCCAATGGCTGGTAATTTCCAGTTTTACTCTGAGGTAAGCAATACCTTTTGTGATATGAACAAAATCATGACAAATAGTATACTAATGTATTTTGTATGATGCAAGAAGAACCTAACCATATTATAAGTAGGTTCAGATTTTATAAACCTGGGGTTGGGTGGTGCAATGGGCAGGATATGGAAAGCATGTCCGGGTTCTGTCATCTCTGCCTATTGTGACTGCCCTCTAGTTCTAGAAACCAATTTGTGAGTTGCTTTGGTATCAGGCAAAATGCCTTAGCTATTTTCTGGTTGTCTGCAAAATCAAGGACCCAGCCTATAGGATATTTATGCTTTGTCTATCAAAGCATTCACTGTGAGAAGAGATAAGCAATTCATCTGCCAAAAATATTGTGGCTTATCACTATGAGTGCACATGAAAAAGGTCGTTCCATTACCGGGTCATAAGGAAAAATTTTATTCTCTTGAGCAAGTGATGCAACTCAGTGATATTGATTCTCCTTCCTCAGATCTCATGAACATACTTTGTACCTTTTTAATATAATTCATAGTCCATTGAGTGGTGACATCTAGGATGAAAAGGGACCGAAACAAAGTATGAGTTGAGTTCTCCTGAAAACATAAAGTCAAGCTTCTTTCCCTCTATTTTTAGCTGAACAGGAGAAGGTTCTAGGTGTGGAGGGTAACAAGGAAGAGAAAGATTTTTTAGGTGATATGAGCAGAGAAGGGGCGTAGCACCCTGGGTGTGCCGGTGCTCTCATTTCTGCAGCCCGGGTTCCGCCACAAGGAGCTGCCATCTGTCCCCCACGACGGGACCACTGCCTGGCTGCAGAGGCTATGCCTCAACATGCAATCAGCACCTCTTCATCTCTGGGTTCTTAGGCCTTGTCTCAGGGTCGCGGCAGCATCATTCTACCCCTATTCTAGAGTGAAGTCAGAGCCTGGTGTCCCAGTGACATGTCACCTCAGAAGCAGATCCAGCAAGATTGCATGATTCCAAAGTATTTTTGTGCTCTTTTGCCTTTGACCCTGCCTTTTATCTGACCCACTTGCTGCTTTTCAAGTTCTGTCGCCTACCCTTCTTATCAGTCTGTTTTTTCCCACTTCATCAGCCCTACTCCCTGCTACCTTGTAACTACAGCACACTTAATTCCCACCCTTGCTCTCCTTCACATTCTCATCAGTCACCCAGCGTATCCTGGGAGCAAGGCAGAACTGCTTAACAATAATATTTCTGTGAGATATCTGGAGATGACTTGCCTGAACAGGACCTACATGCCACCTGATGGAGTTCATGTTCCTGATGGAGCCAGTCCTGCTTAGAATTGCCTGTGCCGAATCAGCTAGAGTCCACGACCACGAAGATGACAAAGATGTCATTGGTGTCAGTGATGTGTCCAAAAACTTGCAGGTTCTATCTAGTCCTGTCCGTGAACAGAATCTGAACTCCAGACAGATTCTTCCAAAAGCAAAGGTCCTTTTTATCATTAGACTGTAAGTTCCATGAGGGTTCACATCACATCTGGCTTCTATTTATTCATGATCCCAGGTACAGAGAATGGAGCCTGCTTCATTGTAGGTGCTCTGTTCATTTAATTCCCACCTGATGAAGCTATTACTCTAACACTGCATGTCAACAAGGTCCTTCTTCATTAAACGGCCCCACATTAAATGGGCAGGCCAAAGTAGATTTCCACATTCTAATTAAAAATACACAGGAAAAGGAGTGGCTGTACACTTCTGGGGCCTGAACCTGTATTTCAGGGAACATGATTAGGAACAGAGTAGGGTTGTGGTCAACACTGACGACTCTCTGAAACATGAAGAGTAACTGATAAAGAACAAATTAATTTTTAATTGATTATAGAAATGTGAGATTGATAGAGTTCCCTATTTATGTGTAATACTGAGTTTTTATAGGATCTTAATATTGTTAGGGGGAAATATTTAGACTAGACAAAATTCCTTCCAAATATAAGAAATGATAAGACTGATTGATCAAAATGATCAAAAATTATAAAAAATAAATGGAGGACTTTATTCTCTCTTTGATGAGTGGGTCTAGCCTTCCGATATTAACCTAAAGTTTATTTCTGCCTTGGATCTTTGAATTCCCTAAAACAGTGCAAAAATTTTGTGTATGTGCACTTTTTTCCCCTGAGGCAAAATGATCCACAGTGTGCATCAAATTCCCAAGATCGTTTGAGACCCCCCCCCAAAAAAAAAAAACAACTTTCTAAACTGCTAGATAATAACATCTTAGATGGTCTCCTTATAAGGTATGGCAGAACACTTGCGATGTGTTAGGTATTCCACAGAACATTTAAATGAATCACCTCATTTAACCCTGACTTCATAATACTGCTGCTTCCCAAGAAGAAGGTAACTTTCTCCAAGTCTTACAGCTGCTAAGTAAAGGTGCTGGGATACAAACCTAGGCTGGACCAAAAATGCCCTGCTTTTATTAAGTACATAGAACTGCCTTCATTTGAGATAAACAGAACATTTGCCAAAAACAGGTAACTTTTCAGTCTCAGTCATTGTATCCCCTTTACATTACCTTAGTCCCTCCATAGTAACTGCTTCCTGGGTGCCCCCATACCTTACTGCACCCAAGCAGCATTCCTCTGCGGGAACAGCCTTCTCCAGCCAACGGACACTCCACACCATGCCCCTCAGCTTGGGTTTTTTCCACTGGACACCTGGGCTGCAGTAAGCACTCTTTTGTTTTAACTGTCTATTCTAGACTCCAGTCTGGCCACATGGCATAAATGGACAACCCATACATTTGGAGAGACTCCAGGAAGTCCGTTCCAAGCACCAACTGGCCCTGGCCCTCTTCCAAAATTTTACTAACCTTCCACAAATTGTGATTCCAGAAGTGTTTCTATCTTGGCCCTCAGGATAATGAAAGCCACAAAAGAGACAAACTAAAATGTCAACCCAGCTGGGCCCACGATGTGGGCCAGCAATGACAGTGAAACCCACTGCCTGTCCTACAACCTGGAAGCAGCGCACCTGTGCTTCCTGCAGAAGGGACGACCGCGTCATCCAGAACAGCCTCCGGATGACCCCGAACTCAGTGTGAATACAGAGTGTGCTACTCAACAGCAATTGTAATAAGCAGCAGGAATGCTGTTTAAAAACCAGGGGAAAAGCAGACATCAGAATTCTGATGAGCTCTGTAATTGAGCTACCACCACCATCATTCAGGATGGAAATAACCTGAAATGTAGGCTCCAGGCTGGAGAGACAAGTGAGATAAAGCATTGTTATTCTCTGCTGGAAAAAAGAATGCATGTAGGGCAGCAGTATGCCATGTCACTGGAGAACTGGGTTGGTGGGGGGGAATGATATCCACAGCGAAGGTGACACGTGCGAGTTCACACACACTGTGGGTCATGATAGATCACAGCATCAACCTGAGAAAAACACATGAAACAGAGAACCAAAGTGTGGGGGTGGGGACAGGCATTGAAGGGTGTAGGAATCGAGACGTAACCAAGCTCACTTTCTCATTTTTAATTCTTTATAGATACAGTCACTGAGAGAGCCGCTTGCTGCCCTTGAAGTAATCTGTCTTCTGAAAGTGCAGATTTCCATGTCTGCGATGTTCCATTCCTAAGTCTTTGCCAGAGTGGAAATGGAGGGCCCCATGCCAGTGGATGCCTATTCCTCTGGAATGCTGAGGAAACACTGAGATTTTGACTTCAGCAAAAACATAACCTTTCTGCCCATGTGCATCATAACTCAGAGGACATCCGGTCAAGTAAAGCAAATCGATGTTGAGTCATGAAGGAGCTTAATTAAACCTCTACTCTATCTTTTTAAATCTTGATACAATATGCAACTAGGGTATTTTCTTATAATGCTTGTCACCTGCTTTGCGATTGTGTTTTTACTTGTTTGTATTCTTAATGATATTATAGTCTTCATTAGAATAGTTCTCCACATCATTTTATCCTCAATACAATAAAAAAAAAGGTGTTCATTTTTTTTAAAAGAAATGAGTAAAGAAAATCAATGCAGAAAAGTTGTGTCATCTTTGTTACAGGAATAGTGAATTTTTATCAGGTTAATAAAATGTGGGTTGAATTGCTGGAGAGTTTTTAATAATCAGTGTAGTTGACTGAAGTTATATCCTGTGCAAGTGGAAAATAGAATGGAAATAGGAACTGTAGCACAGAAACAGGGGTATGGGGTTAGGGTGGCTGACTGCTCTTTTCGTATTCTAGTTCCTATTTTTCCTCGGGGTAACTTTTAAGTTGTTTTGTTTGGGAAATGGTCTCCTCTCCACACTAGGTCTCAACCTATCCTCATGGTAGAGAGGCGTCCTCCATCAGGTCCGGTGGGCACAACGGGTCCAGTATTGCTGGTGATTCTCTGTCCTACCTTCTGAGGCTACTGGCTTTGCTCAGCCTCAGCTGCTCCTGTCAAATGTGCTGGAGAACTATGTCCTTTCTTTGCTTTGGAGAAAAGTGAACTGTAGGATTCTCTACACTGAAACCAGCACAAAGGAAGATGAGTGATAGTTAGGCATGGGGAGTCCTGCTAACACCACGAGAGACAATAAATCACCCCCAACTCTTTTCTATTCTTTGCCTGTTACAGAGATTATGTTATTACTTAGCATTTCTATTTGCAGAATAAAGAAAGCATTCAATGGCTCTGAGAAAACGTGAAGTTTGTCACACATATGGGTCTTGTTAGTAAGGTCATTCAATTGGACCAAAATCTCTGTCATGGACCTAATGTCCCAGATTCTGGATGCATGCAGATGACAGCTCCACAGGGAGCAAGCTCTCAGGACTCATTCATTCCTTCATTAATTCATTCAGTACATGCTTACTGATCACCTACTACATGCAGGCCTATCCTTTCTCCAGCTTATCTGTTCAAACCATCCTTTGACTTATTTCTGTCACAGGGATTCTGGACCATTGCTAGTGTTCCTTCCTTAAAAGGGTCCCCACTATATCAAAGCACCCCTTTTTAAAACATGGCATTTGGAGCAGAGATGGAATATCCATTGTCTGTATTACACATTGCTGACATGCCAGTCAGACTCAGGCAAAAAGGCAAACGAGAGTTTCATGCTTAGAGAACTCACTGCGGGGATGGGGATGCCTGTGGATGAGCTTGGACAACATCAGGAGCTGTAGAAACTGATGGGGGAGCTGGTCCTACACACAGAGGGGAACTCAGGAATGCTCTCATACAGGGAAGGGGATCCTGGACCAGAGTGAGGACTTTGGGTAGCAGGGAGAGAAGTCAGTAGGGTGAAGGTAGGTGGGAATGAAGCAGCCCAATGAGATCCAGGAAATGCAAAGATTATGGGCAGCAGCATGGAGATGAGGTGAAGTACAGAGAGGGAGGAACTCAAAAGTCAGTAGAACACCATGAATTTTTCTTTCTCCAGCAAGGTGACAGGGAATCTCAAAAGGTTTTAAAGAAAGGGGACAACAGGAGCAAGTCAGGTTTATATTTTAGAAAGATAATTTGCAGGGGTCTGGCCCAGACACAAGGCCTCTAAGAAGATGAAAAGAACCAGTTGTGAGCCCAGACCCTCTGCTGGGAGAAAGAGTTCTAGCAGGAGCCTGCTGTGAGGATGGCAAGAGGGAGCGGCTTAAAGGCACTGAGGACGTGGGGCTGATGGTGCTGTGGGCTTGACCCCCTCCATGAGTTAGAGGACCAGTCATATCACTATTGCCTGGACTAAGTACAGGACGTAGGCCCCTGCCCAGATCATCAGAGTCAGACTCGGAGGTCCACAAGATCCCAGATCACAGCAGAGCCATTAAAGTTAGAGCAACACAGTCTCGGTCCTTGGGGTCCAGGTGAAGACACCAGTCAGTAGGGACCCTGCCTGCATGCCATTCACCCTCCAGCAAGGGAAGCAGCCCTGTGTTCCACATTGAAGGATGATTGTAAACACTACTCAGAAGGGGACAGACCCGGAATGGGGCGAGCATGCATGAGGGGACCTTATTGGGGTGGAGGGTGGGATCCTTGAGTAAGTTCCAGTGACAATCTGGGTGAACCAGAGAAAAGGTTAGGAGGGATCTCCCAGCATCCTGTCAGGCTGGAAGGAACTCAGGGTCTTGGGAGAACAGAGTACTGCAGAGAGCCGTGGGCTGAAAGTCTGATGGGAACCAGGTGAGCCTGCTAATCAGGCACCAGTTCTGATTTTGATTTCCTTAAAAGGAAAATGGGGAGAGGAAGTCTAGAGCAGCATCTGCAAGTTGAACAGAGGAGCAGAGCCAATAACTGTCCTGGTGCTTCTGACCACAGTCCTGCATGACTGGAGTCTATTTTAGCCTTTTTCAGTCTTAACTCCATTTAAGAAAGCTTTAAGGAGCTCATGCTGTAGTAGGTCCTCTGGTAGGCCAGGGAGGGGTATACTAACATTGAAGCATGATCCCGGCTTTTAAAGGTATTAATTAGTTCAGTAAGGACATTTTGCTTCATTAAAGAAGCTTAGAGTCAATAACTCCCAGTTAATCATTCCCTGTCTTCTCACATAGACTGCTTCAGAGCCAGTTTTTCCTCCTCCTGTTTTTCTATCTTTGATTTTTTACACAAAATTTTGCATTTTTCTTGGTTTTCAGCCATCCTCACAGCTTTTCAAATCTTGTTTTCAGTCCTCAGTTTACTAGCTCTTTCTCCCAACTTGATGCTGACTGCAGAACCCAAGAATATGTCTTCTTTTTGTTAATGTAAGACTAATTTAAAAACTGGTGACGGGTCTCAGAGGATTCTTAAGCCTCTTGGCATGACAGTAATACAGATCCTCCTCTGGGTGACTATTGGCTGCTGCACATATTGGGCACTGCACAGTACTTTTTCCTGGGAAGCATCTCTCTAACTTACAGCTAGAGATAGCTTCACTGTTTTTGGAAACCCACACACCTGGAGATGCCACATCATGGCACTTGTGACGTTGCATTTTAATTTTGTTACCTATCAAACTTCAGGTATGGGACTGTTGTTTTTCTTCTCCCAACACCAAGTCCAGAGTTTTTCAGATGGCAGACGCTCAATCCACATTTGTTCAATGACTTAACCTGCATGATTTTATTATGGGCTTGCAGAAATACAAAATAGCCAGGTTATAAAATTCCTTTCAAGGATTGAAAAATAAAATTTAGCCCTTCAGATGTTTCCCAGGTCTCTGGATGGTGGAGCTCTAATGTTAGTAACCAGGGCCCAAGTTCATTCCTGGAATCAGCTGCAAAGCACCATATGCTTTGTTCTCTGGAACGCTTCCTGATGGTTCACAGAAGTTTTTAGTCTCTTTATCCTACAGATTATACAAGTGATGCAGTGAATTGAGTAGAAAAGACATGCGTAACTCCTTCTATATGTCACAGGTCCCTAATTCATTGACAGAATAGGATGAATGAGTACTATTTCACCAGTAGAATTCTGGTTGACAGGGATATCAAATATAATAAAAGCTACAGTTTGGTTTGGAAAAAGATCATTAGTAACAACAAACTACAAATCCTTCTTTTTGATGTTAATCATCTTGACATATTTTAGTTTTTATTCTATTCCTGCGTATTTCACTTGTTTTTAAAATTTAAAGTATGGGTAGCATAAATAATCCTTTCTGAAATTTGCTTTCATTCATTCCTCACTATTTTGATTTTCTTTTTGTTTTATCTGAATTTTCATCCAATTGGCAAAAGCACTGACACCATTTATTGGGAGTTTGCTACATACCACATCCCAGTTTTATGATATGGAGTTATTAGGCATTATCGTATTTAATCTTCCTGGATATGCTTGGTTTGACTATGCTTGATTTATTTTAAAAAATGAAATGGGTCTGAAGCTTAAACTATGAACACATTACATTGGCTTCTGTCCCCACTCCCACTCTGCTGATGTCATACCCAGTTGAGAATTGAATGAGGCCTGATCCCAGAACCCAAACTCTTAACCCAGCACACCCATTTTGCCATGAATGCCATTTTGCTAGAATGCCATGCTGAGGTGCCCTTCAAGAGCATCTGGTTTGAGCATGGTGAATGCTTATAGAGTCACTCTGTCACTTTCTGCATAAAAATAACCTCCCTATGGAGCGCAAAAGTTGGAGAGGGCAGATGAGCAGAATGAGAAAAGGTATTATTTTAACTCTTGAGATGCCAGGGGAATGCTTTCTTGTCTGGATCTTTGGAATTGGATAGATATTAGATCAGTTTCTTAACCCACATGAACATGTATCTGCGTCATAGTACATCATATTTACATATTTATGTAATGTTTATGTAATAAATGGGACTGGGATCTACTTTTAGTTTTAACTGCTACCAATTCACTCTGTGGCCACAGAATTATTTCTTCTCAAAAACTGATTGAGTGCTAATTTTGTTCCTCTTTTAAGATAAACATTGCAGGATGGCAAGGAGGAAAGGTGTCATGTGCTCACTGAACAGACAGGAGAACTGGATGTGGGAACTGCCTAGCTTCACTCTGGAGAGTCTGTGAGACCTAGAATCTATTTTCTCAGTATGAAAAAGTATTTGTTACTTTCATAATGGCAGATAATATAGAAAGACAAAAGTGATTAAGTGTATACTTCCACGGGCCCTGGGAAGATGAGCATTGTGAGGTCAAGTCAGTTTCAGGTAGAGCATTTTGTTGACATTACAAATGACCTACATGTACATAAATAAGTCACACCCTGGAAGTATGAGGATTGAGAGGGACACAGAGCCCCACAATGGCCCCTAAGGGAAAAAGGCAATTATTGGGAAAGTGACGAAGCCAACAGAGAGCATGAAATCAGAGGTGTAAATTGTGCACGTAAGACACAGTGCTCTGGGGCAGCAATCAACATCGAAGATAGAAAACATAACCTAGATTTCTGAGTCATCTGTGCCCCTGACTCCCTCATTTCCTCTTCCAGCATTTAGTCTCCTAAGCCTTTGTTGAAGGAGTCTGTCTTTTAAAAATAAGGATCTGTGAAGGGAGTATTGCTTTTGTCTGAGCAAGTCAGATGTGGTGGGCTCCATAGAGTAGCTCCCAGTCTTTTGCTCTGTGTAAGCAAAAATAAATTAGAAGGATGAAAATTTTCAAATGTGTACTGAAAGCTGAAGCAAGAAGGGGTTTGGAGCAATACATGAGATGAACTAAGGAAAACCATGCCAGGCAAAACGAAAGCCAAGCAAAGGGTGAATCATCCACTGGAGATGAAGGAGAGAAATCCAGAATCTTCTCCAAGAAGATGGGGAGCTTGCTTCCCACTCCAGAGATATCTCTGACAGTGAAGCTCCTGAATCAGGTAACCAGCCTGCAGTTCCTGCTCTATCAAAGTCATTCCATTCAAACTTAAAATAAGCCTTCAAGAAGAGACTCTTACCCCTTCTAGAAGTGTTATGTAATAGATGCAAATATGGATCTGAATTATTAGGTTTCTATTTTTTTCTCTTGAAAAAAGCTGCACTCGAAAAGTAAAAGCTTCTGAAAGCTTAGAGATTTCTGAAACAGATGTGCATTGAAGACCATCTCCAAAGAAAATCCAAAGAATGGCATCTTGAGAGCTAGCTCAAGGTTTAGAAGAAAAGGCCCCTTTTGAAAAAGGGGATTGATGGGAACTGACACTAGTTTAGCTCTTCCTCCACCAGACCCTGCCTTTGCAAGCCACTCAGTCTCCCAGCCCCAGGGAGGAGAGTTCAGGATGAGGACAGAAAGCCTGGGTTTGAGTTCCTCGTCTTGTCATTTATGAGCTATGTGATTGTCAAAAGAATTTAATATTACAGGGCAGGGGGCTTGTTTATCTATAAACCGGGAAGTAACAACCCTAGCTCATAGGACAGTTTCGAGGGATAGAGGAAATAAGGTACATAGAAAGTGTTTTCGGCAGGCCCGGGTGGAGCAGAGGTTCCATGCAGTTCAGGCACACTCAAGGTCCCTGGTTCAAGACCTGGGACCAGGGAAAGCAACCAGTGTGAACAACTAAGTAGAATAAATAAAGTACTTCTTCCTCCTCCCTCCTCCAGCCTCTGTGCTCCTTCATTCCTGTCTGCAAATTTCCTTTAAAAAAAAGAAAAAGAAAGGAAGCGCTTTGCAATCTGCAAAGCGCAGCGGACAAGTTGGCCTGTGTCATCACTGCCCTATTTATCTGTGCCCCACAGAACACAAAGGAGAGTAAAGAAGAGTGGGCAAGGCATTTATTACAGGAAATCAGAAACAAAGCTTCATAATTCATCATAGGAAGCAAGGACACACTTTAATTCTGTTGATAAAGGTAAACAGAAACAGCCAAAAGCCGGCCACATCTGAGAGATCTGCAAACCATCTCCCATGTACATTCAAAGACCAAGGGTGTTCCAGAGAGAGCTGGATTGGGTGGCTTGCAGGAGAGGGTGCCACACCAAAACCTGTGCTGGACTCCAGGCACACTATTTAAAAGGCAGATGACTGAAAGACTTGCACCGACAGGGGATCTTCTGATTCCATGGGAGCTCTCATCTGATCTCGCTGTGGAGCACAATGTCCCCTTCACAAGAACCTGAAGTCAGTAGGCAAGCTGTGCAGCCTTCCCCCACCCAGCAACAGGATGATGTCAGCGACCGGGGGAACAACCAATCAGCAGGCAGAATGAATCCAGCCTGCTGGGATTTTGCTCTGCTGTCTCCTAGCAAAGCAGGCTCAGCTCTGAAGAGCTGGGCTGTTTGCACTTCCTCTGCACTCGAAGCTGAGACTGAAGGGCTCCTTAGCTGAAAGGGTGTGCAAGCTGTTAAGATTATTTGCATCCAAACAGTCAGTCCTTTGGGCGATAGGAGTCATAGCTATGTTTTTCCTGCAAAAAAGTACTTTTTTTGTAATAAAATATTTAGCATTAATAAATATTTGAAAGGCTTGATTTATATGTTGTGCCTTATAATTGTTTGAAACCTGTTTTTGTTTCATGCAGTATGTGCTGCCGGACAGCTCTTGGCACATGAGCCATGTATTAAGTCCAATACTATTCCTCACAGAGTTTTAAACTTGCTTCTGATGTTTCGGGCTTCCTCTAATGATGAACTGTTTGGAAGCCAAGAGCTGTTTAATTTCTGGGTCAAAAGCTCCAAAGCTCTAATTCCACCAAAAATGTGTTTTGTGTATGCTTTAAAAATAAGTCTTTGTGGGAGGGTTTTATGATGTGACTTGCAGCTCAACCCTGTGAAGGAGGGTGGAACTTGCATTTCCCTGAGAACAGGCAGTTCTCTCCTGACATTTTGTCAGCTTTTCTGACCTCAGGAGATAGTGACAACAGTACTGGAAAGACCCACAAAGCATTAAGCCCACCCGCCCTGCACAGTCAGAGAATGGTCTCAGCACTAAACCTACAGGCGGTCTCCCAGACAAGCAGTGAAAATACAACTTTCCAGGAAAATAAATAAAAAATATAGACAAACTATACACACACACCCCCACAGAGGGAGGGATTTCCAGCTTGTCTTCTTTCAGGTCGCTGTTAAGTTCTCAGAAAGCACACAGACAGGATTTGTCAGGCCAGATCCACATCACCTCCTTGTGTCCCTTGCTTTTGGCCTCAAACCTCATTTTTCGTCATTAGTGAAATGAAAGCAGAGTTTACAGAAGCGAGCTAATCTGGGCCAGCTAGAGATGGGTCTTTCTGAAACACGGAGACTGAATGTGGGACTGCACAGTAAGGAGCAGCAGATCAAGCCCTTGGAAGGTTGATGGCTTGCTGAGGGGTCCCAGCTTCCGGCTCCCGATTTAACTCCCCACTCCACCCCCGCCCCCGCCTTCTGGCTCTGCACCTGGGGACCGGTGCGCCCTCCCAACCGCACAAACTAGTGTGAAGATTAACATTCTCTCCCGACCCTCCCAGCACCCCCAAGACACGGAGCTACTCAACAATTCAAGGACCCTCCTCTCTTCTTTGAACTGGAAATAAACAACTTGTTGGCAAATAGAAATCCCAGAGGGACCCACTCTCACAAATAGCAAAAGTGTTTGTAATTAGCATGTAAAAGGATTGCTTCCAAGCTGGGAATGCAGGTTGCCCCATTCTGTTTTCTTAGGCAAACTTTGGCAGCCGATTTGCACTCCAGCCTTAATTTGCTCAGCAAATCCCTACTGCTCAGGCAAAATTAAACTGAGTACAGGCTATGTTTGAATGACCCCCAAACTCCAAATAAAGATGGCTTTAGTGTGACCTAGGCTTCACTTTTCTGGGCGTTCTGAGGTGGATCTATGGCCATCAAAGATTTCTAGAAGCTCCAGGACTCCAAAACGATGGACCTGTGAAGTGTTGGAGCCATCCTGTGATCACCTTTGCCTTCTTCACCCTAACAACCTGCAGGGCAGGTCCTCTGGTGCACAGGAGATTAGAAAAGCCCTCCCCGGACTGGGACACAGCAGGAAGGAGTGTGGGGACCTGCCAGCTAGCAGGCAGGTTAGCGGTCAGAGCCAAGGTGACAGGAGGAACTAGCGGAAGGAAGCCAATTGCTGACTCTTTTGGACTCAGGTTCCTAATTAGTCAGTCAGTAGTCAAGATTGCAGAAATGAAAATCTATTTATTCCACTGCACCTTTCTCCCTGCACAATGTATTTGCTAAGATATAATGTTGCAGAGTCTATTCACCTAAGGTTGATTATACCTCCGTGGATTTTACCGCAGAGCCATCCCCATCCCATTTTTCAGAGAGAAACAGATGGCTTTGGGGCAAGCTCAGGTTTGTGAGAGACCACGCCACCTCTGGAGGGCAAGATGGGGATGGATCTGGAAACAATAATTGAAAAAGTTGAGCTCCCCTGACAGCACCTCTAAAGTCCAGTCACTTCAAGTCCAGGGGGAAAAGTTAGAAATGCGTAACACTGAAAATGCAGTTTTAGCCAAGAGTCAAGACCCACCTATTTTTGAATGATTGCACTTCTCCTTATAGATCCTAACAGATCTTTACCTGTATCCAGGCAATGGGAAGCCAATTCATTCCAAGAAAGTGCTGTTCTGTATGAGATCAACTTGATTATGGTGCTATGAGTTGAAGTTTATCACCCCACTCTAACTAGCAAAACAAAGTATGAAGTCCTGCCCCCAGTCCTCAGAATGTGACTGTGTTCATTTCATTGTACATGTATTTAGTTAAGACAAGGTCATACTGAAGTTGGATGGAAACCTCATCCACGTAACTGCTGTCCTCATAGAGGATGACAGACATATAAAGGGAGAGAGAGCACCAGGTGCAGAGGGAGGCTTGAAGTGATGCATCCATGCACCAAGGTCACTAATGTTGGCAGCAAACCAGCAGGAATCCAGTTCCCATAGAGGTTTCAGCGGGCACAGGGCCCTGCTGAAACCTTGGTTTCAGACTTCAGCCTCCAGTAATGTGAGGTCAGAACATTTCTGTTGTATTAAGCCTCCTAACTTGTGGTACTTTGCTCTAGCAGTCCTAAAAAATGAGCATGGGCATGCCCTGGTGGCTCAGGCACTCAGCCAGCACCCAGGGTATAGACCACATAAAGCCCAAGGACCTGGGTTTGCAACCCCAGGCCAAGGGGAAAACATAAATGAACAAATAAATGTGTTTCTTCTTCTTCTCTCTTCCTTCCTGCTTTCTTCCTCTTAAAAAACAAAACACAACAAAAAATGAATATGGATGACAATAACCAAAACTATTGCTGTCACTCTAGATGGTGCAGAGTGGCCAGCTGTGTGATCTTGGACAGATTGCTGGACCTCTCTGGAAGAAAGTTTGCTTCTCTATGAAATAGGGTGACGTAGGTGACTCAGAGGACTTTAAGATCCTTAGAAAGTACGCAGCTGTCTCCCAATACTTCATAGTTTTCCCTCCTCTGAACTAGTTCTTGATCCTGTCCTATCTCTCCTTCTGCACTGGCCTTGCCTTAGCTCAGATCCCTATTACCTTTTATTTGGAAAATTGCACAACTGTTCTCCCCTCCAGCCTATATATACCCAGTAGCTGAGGGGACTTTATAGACACAGGTGTCTTACCATCATTCCCTCTACACACCTTCCACACCAGCCTGATGCTACCCACAGAGCATGGTCCAACGCACCTTTACTTGGCATGAGACTTCACATCTGGACCAAACCGCTCCCCTTGGGCCCCTACCCCAGCAGCCCCCGGCCTACTTCCCCTCACTCCCACACTTCATATATTCTAGTCACACTGAAATACTGTCTCTTAAACAAACCATGAACTTCCCCTTTAAAAAAAAAAAAAACTCCACCTACTCTCCAGAGATTCTCCCCCACCCCCTCTTTTCATCCCTAGAGGACTTCGAAGGCAGGAATTGTGTCTGGCTCTCTGCTTTTTCTCACCACCTCCCACCTTCCCTAGCACAGGGAATGTGCTCAGTATGACTTGAAGGGAGGAATCTTTTCTTTTTTTTTTTCAAGACCCATTTTAGAGTCCTCCCCCACCCCACATGCCTGCCTGAATCAGGCGACCCTTGCAGCTACATGGCACTGACATCACTTTGTCATCTCCCATCCATGAATCTTCTAGTTCCTGAAACAGTGCTCCTCACATGACTGCTAAATAAATGCCATGGTCTAGAGGGAAAAAAAAAAACAGCAGCATATTATAATTGTTAAGTTTTGTGCAGTTTTCATTTTTTCAGTGTGAAACTGAACCCCCCGGGGCCAGTGAAAATGTTGATCCCTGATTTGAACTTTTTTCATCAGACTGCGGCTGTGGCAGTTAAGTTCGGTTGGTCAGAAAGTGTAGTGAAGATTGGCTTCCTGTAGAGTCCTGCCCTTACTACAGTCACATCATGCTGGCTCCCAGACCCAACCCAATGACTTGAGGAACTGTGGGGCATGTTTTCCCTGCTGATTTCAGTGGGGACAGAGTGACAAAGTGCAGAGGATGGGCACAGGCTCACCAGGACGGTCAGTAGCTTGGCTGGGGGCTGGGTGGTAACTAGAAATGAGTTCCACGTTTGTGGGTCTCTCCTTGGTATACCTTTCTCCCTTTCATGGCTGAGTTTGGCCACACATGGCCTTAGGTAGGTAGGAAGAAGAGAAGCCTCCTAGGAGGGGACACACACATTTTTCTAGCAGTTATTGACAGCAAGCTTGTCCCAGTGCAGGGCATTAACTGTCAGGCTAGTTTTACCCAGAGTTCAGGAGAGT